>JAAGNO010030522.1:0-51922 GCA_033439905.1 Ceryle rudis
ACAGGTTTCACAGTATCTCAGTGCTCACATTGGACGGGGAAGGGCATGCAGCTGGCAGATAGGAGGATTCATACAGATAGGGGATCAGCTGTACCCCCGCCATGGAATATCCAGCCGAGGTACCACAGTCTGGGCAGATGGGCTCAATCTGAACCCTCTGCAGCTGTTCTCACTCACCATGGCACACCTTAAATATTATGTTTTTTAAAAAAATCCTTATGACGAAACATGAAAGAAGCTACTACACTTTTCCTTGACCCCTAACACCTACAAATCAACCGGGAAGCCTCAGCAGTGCCAGTCCACCTCCCACTGCGGGCCACCCTCTCCCTGTCGGCCCGTCACCGTTACCTCAGGCAATGTCAGAAACACTGACTTGCCTCAGCCAGGCTCGCACAGGCAAATCTCAAAAGCCTGAGAGTTTCTCCACACCAGTCCTTCCCCAAAGGTCACTTTAGCTGGCCTTCTTTATCCCCAGTACAGGAAGTCCTCTCCTAAGTTTTACAGTTTAAATATTTGCACGAAGATATTGTGTTCTCCTAATATTAATAGCTTCTATTCTCAACCTGTATTTATTACACTTCCCTCATAAATCAGCCCTGGTGATTTGTGTGGCCTATTTCTGAATGAAACCTAAGAACTTTTACAAGGAAAATAATTGTAAAACTTTAGAGCCTCGGTAAAGCCATAAACCCACAAATCTACGTTTCCTAGGAATGTCAACTTCCTCAAAACTGGCCAGAGGAACAAAACTCTCAAAACGCTCCTTGGCCGTAAACCTGACCAAGCTCAAGAAGGCTTTTTTCCAGGTAGTGATCTGAATTCCAGCCCCTTGTCCATAATGTTCATCAAAAAACAATTTCAAGTGCTATACTCCAGAGGATTTCACCACAACTGAAGCCAAGGGCATAGTCCTGCTCTTGGCCAAGTAACCAATCCAGGGAGGTAATTTAGCTGAGCAGTTCTAATAACCTGTTTCCTGAAACTTGCTATAGCTCTACCTATTACATCAATACATGTAGGATCAGTTTCTCTGCTGCTCCATTCTGCAGCTTTGTGGAGATCCTCTGGAGTATAGCACTTGAAACTATGCCCTTGGCTTCAGCACCTAACATAATAGGTTTCTCACAGAAACTCTTAAAATTTAAGACTATGCAAAAGACTTCAAGTCCTTCTTTCCTTCACTCAGCAGAGATACTACTGCCTTCTAAAATATGTAAAAGTACACAGTATCTAGCTTTAAGTGGCACAGTCCGTATGTTAATAAATCTGTACTTGAGTTATGCTCAAAATAAAGAGGGGAGTACTGAAAGGAAGTTTTTCTGCTCTTTCTGATAAGAAGGAGATCGTTATGAACTTCAAATTTTGCATTATGACACTACATCAATACCATCAGTTAAATATGTAACTAATGTGTTTAAATGAACCAAACACTTGAAGAGCTGAAAGAAAAAAGGATGGAATTTACCCTAATTAATAGCCATGCAGTACCCAAGGAAACGGGGTGTGCAGAAAGGCTTTGGGTCGCTGGGAGAAAGTAAAGACCCAGCAGTCTGCTCTCCAGCAGCCAGCCACAGACTTGGCAAGTACCCTCCTTCATTTTGCTTTAAATAATGCTCTGGAGAAGCACGGCTAGGGGATACATGGAAAATCAAGACTTTGACTGGAACACACAAAGAAATAATGAGAACGAACTCAGACATGTCAAAAGCAGAATTCAAGACAGGAAAATGAAATGGAAAAAAGAAATTCAAAACTACCACGCAGTGCACCTTTGGATAACGAAGCATTTAAGTGCTATCCTGATGAACAGAAAATTCATTAATCTTTCCTGACACGTTACTTGTGAGGAGAAAAAAAAAAGCAACCAACTGTGGCAACAAAAGGAAACGTCCGTAAACAGAAATGGCTGCAACCAGACACGTATGGCAAAACCCAACACCACCACCACAATAAGTGCTTTAAGCAATTTTAATCGTAAACATCTCTCCTGCAAAGCCATTTTCTCCCCCACTGCTGAGCTTTAGGGAGCATATCATCCCATGGAGCACTGTCACAATGGCATTGACCCAGCAGAGCTGATGTGAAACTGCCTATGGTTGGCCCTCCACTTAAGGCTGTTTTTTCTTTTCAAGAAAACGTTCTCCACCCTCATAATTCAGGTACTGTTCCAAAACTAGAAAAGCAAAGAGTTTTTGTTTGTTTTCCATCAGAAAAGAAGCCTACTTGTACTCTGGACTGATTTTTCTACCTTTTCACTTACTCTTCCCTCAGGGTATCACCTCCGAGAGAGGGCTACAATAGTGTCATGGGAGGGCAAGAAGAGACCTTGCCACTCAGCAGTTTGAGGAAGACACTGCCTCTCTATCTTCCTCCTCCATAAAATAGTCCAGATGCTTTTAAGGCAAAACCCTCAGCTTACTCTGAACACTTGGGCTTCTCCTTGAACTCACCACCCGTGGGAAAGGGGGAATGGATAACATGGAGACAAAGGCAGCGTGACTCAGAAAACAAGGCCAACACCAGTTTCACATCCTCTTCTCCTATGGCAAGGCAACAACCTGACTGTAAAATACTGAAGCAACAGGCTGGTAAAACAGTTCCATCATTAAAAGGTGTCTTAGATTTAATTCTACATCCAATTCCCTCTGGATGAACCACTCTTTGCTCGCACTGTAACTGGAAAGAGGAGCTGGCCTCTCCCTCAGGCAGCAAACAGACAACAAAGGCTTCCTTCATGGGGATGCGGACAATGTTTGTCCTATCACAGAGATACTGGTTTAGGTAAAAGCTTATCAGCTTTCTTCCTGCTCCTCCCATTTCAGGAAAGTTTGTTTTCTTGCCTTAGAGCCAATATAGGCCTCCCCATCAGAGGGACCCAGGCCACCCCCCCCAGAGGGAGAGGGGTCTGGAGAATCCTGCCCAGAGGAGAGAGGAGCCAGGAGGAGACCTCTCATTTTTATTGTTGCAGTCAGAGTACCCTTCCCTTCCGAGAAGCATTCTGAGCTTCAAGCCACCTCTTGGTTTTATTAAATGGACCTTCGCTCCACAGTGTGCACCTCACAGAACGTAAATTTATTATCCACAGCCCATAATGAGGTGACAGGATTTTCTGTTCTGGGAAGAAGACACTGTATCAATGTCCCATTTTCAGTCCCTCATTTGGTAACTGCTGCACAAGGAATATATTTCTGTCCTTTTCTGCCTCATGACCTCTAAAAGCAGTAACAAGGAAAAGCTTTTTTTCTGCAGGTGCCATCTAATGCCCCCTTTCTTAGAAACAAGTGCCCCTTTTTCTTTCTCCAGATCTAACATGGTCTTAGAAGATAAATCCTACATTTCAGAAGAGACAGTATGGCAGAAGCCCAGTTTTCCCGTGCTTGTCCTTCATGAATTAAAAAGGTGCACACTTTATAGTAGCTTCTTAAAAGCAATAGCAACTTCAGCTATATATCCTATAGATTTTATACATCGTGACAAAAAAATCCTGGAGAGCAGGAGGGTCTGGATTCTCTCTTGGACTGGGCATAAAACCCAATACTTAGAACTTTGGCAGACAACTGAAGAAAATAAATAAATCAATGTAGAGAAGAATCAGGGTTTTTTTTGTTTTGGGGTTTTTTTTGTTTTTGTTTTTTTTGGGGGTTTGGTTTGGTTTTTTTTTAAAGAAATAAGACAATGAACCTTCAAACTGAGATCCTGTGTAATAACCATGGCCCACAGAGAGAGGAATAAACAGCAACAGGCACCTAGCCATTGCTGCTTTCTTAGGACATCAGCAATTTCACTGCTTCATCAGAAGTGGGCTAACGTATGAACAAAACATCTTAAAGGAGAAGGTCACACTGTCTGTATCTCAAGTGAGAATATACTAAAAATCCCTCAACCTCTTAATATATGCAGAAGTGGCTGAACAAAACACAGGTTTTCTCTCTTAAAAGCACAGATTGCTACTTTGTATAAAACAAGGTCAACATGTTACACGTTGTTTTAGGAGAAAAAGAATCTAATTAGAACATATTCCTTATTGAATTACCTAAGAGGCAGGGCAGTTCATTTAATTGAATAAACCTAACAAAGAGAGCTACAAATATCAGGTCTTTGTAACAACAGTGTTTACATTCACCCCTCACATTAGCAGCTGGAAGACAAATCAATCACAAATTGAGAAACACTTGAGCAGGCTGACTCTGGGAAACAGAGGGCAGCAGCACAAATACACATTACATGTTCTGCAAGGTTAAACTCATGTGAAGTAAATTCCTCAAGTTATGTAAATAAATTACAGTAATGTTGTCTGACAACTCGTATTAAGTAAGATTAATTCAGCAAGCATAAAATATGCAGGGGACTTATTCCACCCATGTATCCCTATGCATCTGACCGCACACCAGGCAAAACCCAAAGAATGTTCTGCAGCCTGGAACTTACAGAAACAAGTCCATTCCCTCGCTGGTTAGCAGTGGCAGGGCTCTTGGACAGCTCCACAAAAGCTCATTTCTGAGACTCAGTCCATGTGATTACACACTGGAGACACAGGGCAGACCCACCGCTCACCAAGAGGTGACACACTGGATTCTGTGGAGTCACTGAAAAAGGCAGGAGCTTGAGAAATGAAGCCAAGACTCCTCTGCCTTTTACAGGGCGGTAAACTGACTACTGGGTAGTCATAAACCATCCAGTCTGTGCAACAGGCAAAACACAGAACTCCAAAATAATTTAGAGGAAGACCAACTACGCTCGCAAAATTCAAGACCCTTCCCCCCAAGAGTTTGTTTAAACCATCTCGACTCACAAGCGAGACCTCAAATACCATAAACAAAAATCCCACCAGGAGATAGCAGCAGAGGAACACACCTCCATAATTAACACCCCTATTGCCATTCCACTGTAACACTGTAAAAAGCTTCCTAACCTAAGCTACTCTTAGGGGGATGCTGATACAATTCCATCAAGCCCACCATTAAAGGATTTTTTTATTTTTTTTTTGTCCTATTTCCCCCTTCAGTTTGGCTTGGCATCCAACTCCTGGGAGTTTCATTCTCTGAATCTTCTTTTATACACAGAAGAATGTATTTCTATAGTAAATAAATGAACTGCACAGACACATCCACAAAACCCGCGACAGAAAAATGAGAGCAACCCACTGAACTTTGAACTTTTAAAACCCAGTCATAACCGTTTAACCACCAATTAAAAAAGAACTGAAGAATAGATTTTATTCTAGTTATTGGGTGTAACAGTATTCACTTTATAAACCAACTAAAGAGGAACACATTTTCATTAAACGAAGGATACGTGTAAGAAAGTTTTGTTGGAAAATCTCCAAGTAACTCTAGCTACGGAGCACACAGAAACCGAACATGTGGAGCCACTGAAAATACCATTCTGTCCAAAACCATAAGCCATTCATTCCACTGTATATTACCACTTCATAATACATTAGATTAAGACTGACTCTATCCATCTATTTTTGTTTGCGGGCATCACTCTAGCAAGAAAAATTGTTCTGCTCTTGTTAGGTTTAATCTTACTTCTTAATCTTCACTTCAACTTTCATCTTAAATTTCCTGCTTTCAAGTATCAAGCCAAATTGATTTGATGCTTAATGCCTGACAAATAATGGAGCCTATGAATTAGTCCACGTGCGATAAGGCAGTGATCCCATTATTTCCAACATTCTTATAATCAGGCAATGATTAAATTATTTCTAATGTCCTTAGCATGAATGCAAAAATACACTAAAAAGATCCTTAACAAAGCTCCCTACCATGTTTTTTTATTAAATGCTCTTAATTTGAGTATTTTATCACATGATTACACTAGCTGGGCCATAAGAGCTTATTTTAATGAGAACGGGAAGAGCTCAAACAGTGGGTGTTCAGTGTATCTCTTTGACATCTTTACAACCATTTGCCATTTTGAGCATGATTAGCTGAATAGCAGCCATTAGGAAGGTTGATTAATACTTTTAAATATTTCAAATCTTTGGATAGCACTCGGTTTATTTTCTCAAAGAACAGACTGAAACAAAAAGACTTCCACTATCTCCACCCGAGGACACAGCACAGCACAATGCGGGCAACAAAGAAAAGACCTCATGCTTAGCTCACTGCCAGCATCACTGACATTTCTATTTACAGAGATCTGGACTCATATATGAAATCCAAGGACTTATCTTAATTAATATCATGTCCACATTAGAAGTGTGAGCACAGTTCCAGTTAAAGAAATGGTGTAGGCAGCGTGCTTTCAATGTGTGCCTCCAGGACACTGCTACTGATAGCAGACACCTATTAAAGTGCTGAGAATCAACATGAAATGCCATTTAACATTCTACCTTGAAAAAAAGTTTTTCAGAAATCCTCCACATATTGAGCTTGCAGAACAAAGAAGTGCATTAAAAGCACTGATAAGGGTATTAAAAGGTAATATTTGATGTACGCCTATCTAGTACATTAATATTGAATCTGGCTGTGATATGAGTTGCACTAGTTAAAATTACATATTTCTCTTTTTCCTTGAATCAGAGGAGACAGTTGCAGGAAAAAAAATCAATATCTAAAGCTTACATGGCCAAAAATCTTCTTTCAGCACTGAGATACTATGGTGATAAAGGCCATGAAATAAAGGTCAGAAACATATAAAATAGAGATTAGATGCACAGAGACATGTGTAACGTACTGAAATTAGTGATGCCTTGTTCTTACAGAGCTCTGCCCCAAGAGCTGCTCCCACCAGTGCAGCACATCCTCCCCCTGCTTCCCATCAACGACAGGTACCAAGTGCCTGCCCAAGGCGAGAAGACTTTTGTGCCCTCTATGCTGGGACTTGGGGAAAAGCTGCACTGAGGGCACTAAAACCAAGCAAACATAATTTTCTGTTCTTCATCCTACTATTCAGCCTCGAGGCTAACAATCACCCACAGGAAAACTCTCTTCCAGAGGAATTTTGCAATGCTTCAAGTCTCTGTAGACCGAAGGTTTCTCAGCTCACCAAGAGTTTCCGAGTTCCTGCAGCCCTTGGCAAGCAGGCAAGGGACAAAATTCTTTGACGAGGTGGGAAATGAGGGAGTGATATCAAGCCAGAAAGACGTATCTTCAACGTGCTCTCCCATTGGCCCTCTCTCATGCATATTGCCCAACTCTCAGATATCCACCCTGAAATTATCATAGAATGGTAGTGGGTGGAAGGGACCTCTAGAGATCGAGTCCAACCCTCCTGCCAGAGCAAGATCACCCAGGGCAGGCCACACAGGAACAGAGCCAGGCAGGGCTGGAAAGTCTCCAAAGAAGGAGCCTCCACCACCTCTCTGAGCAGCCTGGGCCAGGCTCTGTCACTCTCCCAGGGAAGAAGTTTTTCCTCTCGGTGAGGTGGCACCTCCTGGGTTTCCCCTTGCAACCCTTACCTCTCCTCCTATCCCAGGGCACCACTGACAAGAGCCTGGCCCCTTCTGCTTGACCCCCACCCTGCAGAGATTTGTAAACATTCCTGAGAACCCCTCTCAGGTTTCTCTTCTCCAGGCTACACAGCCCCAGGGCTCTCAGCCTCTCCTCACAAGAGAGATGTTCCAGTCCCTTCAGCATCTTTGTAGCTTCCACTGGACTCTCTCCAGTATTTCCCTGTCCCTCTTGAACTGGAGAGCCCAGAACTGGATGCACTACTCCAGATGTGTTCTCACCAGTGCAGAGTAGTATCGCTGCCTAGCCAACACACAACACAAGTACAGAGTAGCAAAATGCACTACCCCAGCTACACAGCTAAACGCGGGCTGCGCAGAATGGTCTTCTACAAATGATAAGCTGCTTGGAGTCCACCAACACTGTCTCAATAAGCAGAAAGGTTGCAGAACTTCTTCATATGCCTCATCTGGCTTGCACTGCCTCAGAACATGCTGAAGCTAATGCAGCATCGACTGTTTAATTGTCATCTTCTGTCAGCATTCATTTCCTTCTAGATTACTGAAGGAAGGCGAAGCAGGATTAAGTCTTGGTCAAGTCCTATTTTCACCACATGCCTAATTGTTACAAGGATGTGCGCACACAGTCATGCTGCTGGTCATCTGTGTACTTAGGACAGAAAGTATTAACAAGGTGAATTTTAGGTGGAAGAAAGAACCAGAAACTGTTTTGTTGTCCCACAGTTTTCAGACATGGCTAAATGGCCACCCTCCTATCTCTGAGGGGTGAGGGAGACCTCCAGAAAGAAAATCTGTCATGTTTTAGCAAGGCACATGAAGAACACATGGAGAGACATAGAGCCCTGGAGAAGACAGCACGTGTTTGTCTGTACATGAGAAAAACTCCAGAGGAATCAATGTGCTCATACAAATATACTTGGAGTTTAGATTGTCATTAGCAGATAGTACTAATCCCAGGCTTCTTCACATTCACCTATGCTCATTTTGTTGCATTAAGATGAGAGGAAAACCTTAAATGTGTTTGCCCCATCAAAGAGCAAAATAAAAATCAAAAAAGAGGAGGAAAAAACAACAGGATGGGAAAAAATAAATAAATCAGAGAACGGACTTCACTGATGTTTCTGTGAGGAAGGTGTTAGGAGAGGTGGCCCCTAACCTTGGCATCAGCTACTGCCGCCTCTCCCGGGCAGCAGCACCAGTCTTCACACAGGGAAGGCTGCTGTCAGTCTGAATTGCCTGGCAAGCTCCTCTCCGCATGTGGACGGAAAAGGGGGCAGGAATCACAACTGGAAGAAGGCCTGGAGGAACAGACGGGAGGGAACTGGGACGAGAGACGAGCGCAAAGGGGGAGATTGTTACGACAGCGCCCGAGACCAGCCTGTGCACAGGGCTAAACAGGATAAAGGGAAAAGAGAGCATAAATCAAACCCTATGGGGAACTGCCATCAGTTTCTTATATTGCCTGTCTGCAGACCACAGAGCAGGAAGGGAAAGAAAGCCTTCCCATGGGACCTGCCTATTTCTTCTCAAGTAGGGGTAAGGTGAATTGCCTTTTTAAATATATAACATACTTCTCCATTCCTCCCGGTCTTTGTTCTCACTACTCTTAGAAGAATTTGTATTTATTATGACTGTATGACAACTCTGAAGGAATAAAATTCACATTTTGTGCCCCAAGCACTGATGGTGGCAGAATGTACCAATGCAGAGAAAAGGGCTCATTTTGAAACAGACAGAAAACACATGGAAAGTGTAGCAGAAGGGATAGGAGGGCACATTTACTTCTGAAAATTTTAACTATTATGAGTCTGAAGAGTTTATGTGTGGGTTCCAGTAAAGGCCAGACAAGAGGGGGAAAAACCAACAGCTCATTTTATCATCCAACATGTAACAGTCAGAGTCCTGCCACAAAAAACTGCCCCTTTTATGCTTTTCATACCTCTTTCACTTTTTTGTTATGATACCAGAACCTTTGCCCAGCAAGCTGCCCCATGTAACAGCCCCTGCAATCGGACTCGGTTCACCTACAGCAAAGCAAGATACTAAAAGAAGAACCTTCCCTTGCTTTGCACGTATAAGGAAACCGTATTTTTGCAGACAATCGCTCTTCAGTTTTCATGAGAGGAATAAAACCACCAAAGCCATTTAGTCTCCAGGGAAAAGCAGCGAGCACATTTGTCATTTGGCACTGGGATGCTGAGCTGCAGGGGAAATGGCTGCCAGGGCTCCGGGCTGCATTGCCAATGTCCCTGCTCACCCACTGAAAGCCACAGAGCACAGAGAACACCACCCGAACAAGTAGCAGCTGAGTACACACAGCCACTTTTACCTTCCAGTAAGAAAGCCAGGCCCTTTCGCAAAGCTGATTCAGTAGATGGTTAAATGCAAAATGGATGGTGGAATGTAAAAATGCTCCCCCCCCAAACAGTTTAATGGCATAACTGTGAATTTTTTGACCTCCACTAGCAGAAAGTCATTACATCTTCACTGTATCACCTGGCATCCAGCACTGGGGATAGTAAGACAGAAGACACTTCAGAAGTGGTCTGGAGCTATGGGCATCGATGGATTGCTGCCATTAAAACAACATTTATCAGGACACTGTCAAAGGACCTTTAATTTCGACGATGAAGGACTGGCCCTTGGCAGGATTCTGGGTCAGAAAACACGCCAAAGTGGCTGACGGCCACATTCCTACCCACACTACTCAGCTAGCTATTATGACAAACAGCAAAGTAGTTCTAACAGTCTGGTCTCATTCCCTCCAGAATATAATTCTACCACCATGCCCATTTGCTCTGTCCTGGGAGTGCTTCATCTGAACAGCTCTGCAAAGAAACGGAGAGGACAAGCAGCTTTTACCCACAGGACAAGATAAATCCAGTATCACAGTCATTTAATGAGGACTACAAATCCTACTAAGTGCTTTTTCATTTATAAGCCTTAGATAAAGAGTCAGGAGAAAGTATGGTTCCCCTCCAGAATGCGCCAGACAAAGACAATGCCAATCTTGGCCTCAGGACAGTACGTTAATGCAAGAGGACCTGCAATAAAGCCTTGATGAGGAACACCACAGAGTATATGTTTCAGTGATGATGCCACAAGCCCGGTCTGCTTTAGCAGTGTAATTCCCCACCATTAGAGTCACGCTTCAGTGAGCTGCAGTCATTTCCCCATGATAACACTCTAACAGTATTATTCCATTTCTTTTATGCTGTGTAATAAACAGGAGTTTCAGTGACTTAATGTGTCAGATGCCAGGGCAGAAACAAGCCCGTTGTTCCTCGCCACTAAAGCCCAGTTACACTGCTTTACAAGGCACGTTCACATGCTGCTTCTCCTCACGAAACCAGTCAATGGGACATTTAAGAGACAATCTTTATATTATCTGGATCACAATAAAATTTATTCAAGATAGAGAAAACAAACAGGATTAGAACAAACTACAAACTAACTCCTACGCTCCTCTTCCATCATCTCTTGGTTTGGAGATCATGGGAAAAAACACCAACCAGATCTGTTATTACAGGTCACATAAGAATCATGCTCTGCTCAAATGCAAACAAGTTCTCCAGGTTCTCTCCCTAAGGAAACAACTTGTAGTATCACCTTCACACAGTAGGTATCACAGCATCCTCAAATATCAACACCTGCCTGAGGAAAGAGACATTTCTGTCGCGATAAATCAGCGACAGGAACGGAGGCACAGCCCAGGCTGCATCCAGTTGGCAGCGTGTACCAGTTTAGCCTGATATATTCTGCAAACATAACCGAAGAACACAAAGATGACTCATTTTCCCTCCAGGTTGCCTTTGACTCTCTCTCCTCCGTGTCCCACCCAAATTATTGGCTAAAAGGCAGCGTTCAGTAGGAACACAGCCTCAACTACAGGAGAATCCAGTGGCAGCAATGGTGAATTCAGGAATTATGTAAAACTGTCTATTTTAGCTGCAAGACAGTGCAACGCAAAGAAAGAAAAGAACGGTTATCTGCAATTTCCCCATTGCTAGATTCTGCCAAGAGAAATTACTTCTATAAATATGGTCTACATTTAGTCTCACTGTGATAATTCTTCTTGTGGCTATAACCAATATTTGTTTGCCAGTTCTTGGAGCTATAACCGATGTTTGTTTGCCAGTCTGCACCTCCAGCTCACCGTACAGTGCTCCCACCCAGAGGGGAGTAACTTGCGAGTAGCTTTAACTGCACGTTAGTTGGTGTTATCGTCATAGACATGTTGAACTAGCAAACCATGGACGTTTAACCTCTCAACCTGCTTACAAACACTGGAAGAGCTGATAAGAGACTTGCTATCCAAACTGATAGACAGCAAGTGTTTATTTTTCCTCTTCCAGATGCAACAAGGTAGATTATGTTGCACTTTGCCTCGTGGCGCGGTGTCGATGCAGCGTCACATCGCAACGGGCTGCGAGGAGAGGCAGCATCACAGCCTTCGAGATGGGCAGCTGGATTTGCTACCAATTCATATTGCAGCAAGCCCTCCAAGCTGCTGTCTATTGAACACCTATAGTCTCTTCATCAGTCACTATCATGGTGACAAAGCTATATGTATGTATACATACACTTGCTCTTCACATATGTATGCCTGCCTGAACTAACAGCTACCTGCTTCAGCAATCAATCCTCCTTTAAAGAGTTCCCCATCACATGCAAGCATCTACAACTTTACCCTCTGCTTTACCCCATCACGACTATGGAAATCCCTTTATGATGACTAAATTGGCCTTTTAGAGAACAGTTCATCTGCTGGAAGAGGGAGGAGGACGAGAGGAAGACACCAATTGTGCAAGTGAGAATTACAAGACAGAAAAAGACTTTACACCTTTTAAAAAAGGTTCTTAATCAAAGAAGTAAGTCATCCTCAGCACTTAAGAATTTGAGAAAAAGCTTATTACATGAAAAGTGCTTGACAAATGTGGTACCTCAGGTTTTCCCTTGAATTCCCCCAAAGGACTGAAATTACTTGAGTACGCAACACGGAGCTGCACAGCGACAGCTCTTCAGACAGCAGCATTCCCAATTACAAAACCAGAGAGAAGGAATGTGTTTCCATCCCTCAGGAATACAAAAGACAACAGAACACGTCAGGGCAGACTCAATGAAAAGCTGCCATCATCCCTGCGGTATCACCTCACCTCAGCTGTTTAACAGAGCTAGACAGCTTTTTGCTTGCAACTTAAGGCCTCTGTCAAAGACCTTCCGCTTATACGCCGTGTCCACAGAAGAATTTCATACAGCTTTCCTGCATCTACAACTTATTTTGGAAACAAATGCGTTTATTGTGTTAAGACACAGGCTAAGTCCAGGTTAGCCACGCAGTAAGAATATCACTCGGCCTCAGCGACACAAAATTGAGGTAGAGCGCACCAGCTCCACGTCTCACAGGCGTGCGCGACGCCTCCAGAAACGCCTTACTGGCAAATCCACCACTGATAATAGCATCTCCTAAACCAACATGCAAATTTTATTTTATTTTTTTCCCCCTAAAAAACAAACAGCCCAACTACTATAACTTTCGCAATCTGCTCTCTTGACAGTGCATTAGTCAGGAATGAAGTGCAGACAGGGGCTTTGTAGAAAAAAAAAATAAATTGTAGTTTACAGTTTGAATAAGATAAAGGCATGGAAGGGGTGTCGACAGATCAGTTAAAGGCTTCCCAAACTCCCATTCTTACAGGAAAATGGAAGCCTTTCACCTCTGATATTTTTTTCCTCCTAAGAGAGCAAGTGATAACACGGCTTACGGGGTGATGCAAAGATAACCCAGTTTCCAGAATTCATTTCTGTAGATTCCGCTCTCCAGAAGGGCTACCAAAGTGAAAACAAGGAGGCAAATGTTATTCCTGATGGAATGAGAAACATGTAACTGAATCTGCTCAAATTGGCAAAAAAATAAATAAAAATAAATAAATAAAATAAAAATTTGGAGGGGAAGGTTTTTTTCCCCCAAATAAATGATCCCCAAATTTCCTGAAATGCCATAGACTTGCTGCAAAAGGCTTACAAAATCACATCTAAAAGTTTTGTCCAGCTTGAAACAAAAAAGCCCTGATTGACGGCAAAAATAGGTCTTTGCTAGCAATCAACACGCTTTGTTTTTCAGCCTCTCTGCATTTTGTGGACAACAGCCCAGATTTGGGCAGATTATTTCATTAGGGGAAGCTTTCAGTTTAACTAAACATGGCTTTCTCAACAGAAAATTGGTATCAATCATTTCACATTTTCTAAGCAGACTGAATGATTCATCTCCAGGAAATCTGTATGATAATCTAGAGCTACAGCTGATCAGACAAAATTAAAGGAGAAAATCACTTGATTTTTGCCACTTACACTATTGTATCTCTGCACACATACGGGGGGGGGGGGGGAGGGGGGAGAAAACAAATCCTCAAAACAAGTCCAAGTTTCATTACTTATTTTCCTCCATTTTTCATCAGGAAGTTTAACTCCCAATACATCCACTGCAGTCCATTTACCTGCAGGAAGGCAGAAATAATCCAAGCTGTAGAGATCGAGCATGACTCAGCTACTGCTTGATGAAATTCACTGTTCTCTATTCACAGAAACTTGCATACACCTTTTTGTAGCTGGATTTCACTCTCAGCATCCTGCTTAGTTTCAGCTTATTTCTGCTGGAGGTGGAGGAGGAAGAAGCAGCAACCAGTTGTTCAGTATTTGCCTGTTGGAATCTTCTCAGGCCTCAGTAAACACTTGAGTGAGCAACTTGGGTTCTCTAAATGCCTTAAAACTCCATAGAATAGAAGACATAGTTCCTCCTCTGGAATAATTTTAAATAAAGAGACCTTTCTCTCTGTTCCAGTTTCCCTAAAAATAAGACCCCCATCTAAACCCACTATTTTACAGGTTAACCAGATCTGCATTTTGATAGCTTACTATAAGAAATTACCGAGGGAAGTAAAGAAGCATACCTGAAGCCTCCCATTCTAGGTATCCACTCAGGTCTTTCTAGAGAGTTCTGTATCTTCTCAAGCTTAGCACACAATGGCAAGACAGAGTTCCTCTGCCCCAGCTGGCCTTTAAGAAACAGGTGAGTTAATCCACACTGTTAAGTGCTAGCTCATGCCCACACCTGAGCACAGGGATTCCATTTGCCCAAAGTGGGGTAACTCAGTGTCTCCATTTGCAAGATGAGGTTTAATTTGCCCTCTGAATGAGAATTTTTGATCCTACCTAAAAGAAACAAAAGAGTTCCCCCCACCCCCCCAAATCCTGGCATCTGCAATTTTCTTCACAGTCACTGCTTTACTCAGCCAAGGCACTGCTGGGTCAGCCAGTCACTTTAAAACTAGGAGAAACCAGGTGCTTTTTATATAAACATAATTAAGCAATTTAATGAAAATCTGTTGAGTCCATCTCTCCCTGAGAATATGCAGGGCTCAGCTTGGTGTATTTCTGCTTGGATTTGAATGCACACTGCACTTCAATGTAACGTTGCTGTCACCAACAGGTTGGCATGAGAATTAACTTTTTTTTTTAATTATTTACTTTAAATCTCAGGCTAAAAATAAAAATGTGACTCACCTAGACTTTCCTCTTAGTGAGTATTGTTTTAATTTGTAAGTAGTTCTGTTAACTTGGATGTAATTAATGATGAATTAGTTAGTAATCTCTAAGAGGAGTAAGTCTGGTAGGAGAAGGCAGAGTAAAATTTCTGCTGTTCAAAACATCGCAGATGAAGAGAGAACATAATTAAATATTCTCTCTGATTTTCAAATTGTAACAGAGAGATGCATCACACAGCATGTCACTTCTGGTTTCTCGGAGAGCTTATTCTTCTTTTATTATGAACAGATCATTTCTATCCACTGCATGAGACAATTGATTGTCTTCAGTATAACTGTCTGTTTTGCCAGCCTTCGCCATGCTCCTACTCAATATGTCATGTAAAATAATGTGCTGAAAACTGGCTGACCTGCCTGTCTGCTGGGTGTTTATAAGGAGTTTGTCTCCATGGTATTGCAGTTCTTTCTCTGAAAACAAAACAGGAGATATAGGAAGCCGAGGAAACCTTGAAAGGAAAGCCCTAACGGTCATATACTCCAATGAGATTTGATGGCCTAGACTCAATCCTGAGAGGCTAATGACACACCAGCACTCTCAGCCCGCTTCCTGAGAAGCCCTGGGAACCCCCCAATTCTCCCCCTGCTTCCGCCTCACCCAGGACATCTCTTCTGCTCTCCCCTCATCGCAAGTGCCTGGTATACAAGCAGGCTCAGCTGCCAAGCGGTGTGCTGGTGGGGAGAGCAGAGCCACAGCTTGACCCTCCTTCACTGCCTTCACCCCAGCCAGCCCGCTGCCTCCAGGGGTTGTGAATGCAGCAGACACAGAAAGGGACAGCTAAGGCTTGGAATGTTTGCAGGGAAGGGCAGGAGAGCAGCTGTGGCCATGAGCTCAGAGAGTGTACCGAACAGCTGCAGAAACGGGCTGTAGAAAGCACCCAACACTTAGATCCGCAGCTTCATTTGCTACCGCTGGGGCCAAGCTAAATCGCTTTTAGGAACTGAATCATGCGTTTGTAGTGGGACAGCTCCATATGTCAGGAGTTAACCTGGTGTTTTGTCCGTGGCGCAAGTACCTTCTGTGCAGAGCGCTCACTTTATCACGCACGTGAGGGCTGAAGGACCACAGGAGCAAAATGAGAGGACTAGAAAAAAAAGATGTGAATTTTCACTTTCTTTACTCTCCATTTTGCATCTAATCCAAGTTCAAGTAAGTGATAAGTGAGAACAGTCTGCGACTCTGTGATAAGAGAAATAAGCCTTTTTCATATGGCTTTATTTCAGCAATATCTAAGGCCATCAAAAAAACCAACTCAGAAACTTCCAACAATCTGGGCTCATATGGAACTTTCCTGGAAAATTTAAACCACTTGCTTGGTTTCTGGGGGTCTAGCACATACTAAAATTGAAGTAGGTTAGTCTGACAGGATTCATGTCTTACTGCAAGTATCTAAAGCGGCTCCAAAGGTTTGACAAAGTTAAAACTGGGACCAGAGGCTTGCAGATGTCAAGACTACACAACAGCTGCTTCCATTTTTGTATTGCTGGGCAATAAGAGTGGTGGTAAGACGGTCCCTCCGTAAGTTCACATGATGAAGAAGAGGCTGATGTGACAGATGTTCATAGAATCAGAGAATAGTTTTGGTTGGAAGGGACTAGTTCCACCCTCCCTGCCAGGGCCAGGGGCACCTCCCACTAGAGCAGGTTGCTCAAAGCCCCATCCAACCTGGCCTTGAACACTTCCAGGGATGGGGCATCATCAGCTTCTCTGGGCAACCCCTTCCAGTGCCTCACTGCCCTCACAGTGAAGAATTTCTTCCTAATATCTACTTTCAGTTTGAAACCATTGCCCCTCAGCCTGCCACTACGCTCCCTGAAAAGAAGCCCCTCCCCAGCTTTCCTGTAGGCTCCCCTTAGGTACTGGAAGGCTACTATAAGGTCTCCCTGCAGCCTTCTCTTCTAGGGGCTGAACAACCCTAACTCTCTCAGCCTGTCCTCACAGGGGAGGTGCTCCAGCATCCTTGTCATTTTCGTGACCTTCTCTGGACCTGCTCCAACAGGTTCATGTCTTTCTTATGCTGGTGACCCCAGGGCTGGATACAGTACTCCTGTTGGGGTCTCACAAGAGTGGAGTAGTGTAGCAGAATCACCTCCCTCAACCTGTTATCAAAGTGTCATATGGCCGTGAAACAAAGTCTTTGATAAAGAAGCAGAGGCATCCAAGTGACATGCTTGATTAAGAGACTCACCGGGAGGCTGCAGCTCATGGCTGTGGTACCCCCCTACAAAAGGCATTGTCCAGAGAAATTGAGCAGTCTCTGTTCCAGTCAGGGGAGTCCCAAGGTAGCCCCAAAGCCTGCCAACAGGACCTGCAACAGGGAGCAATGTGGCTCTGCCCCTACACATGGCCTTTAAACAATGACAGTTATTACAGGGTTTTTATAGTTCTGCAAAGACAAAGAAATTTTTGATGTCCCTTGCTTTTTACCACCCTGCTTTACCTCCTTTGATTTTTATATTTTCCCTTCCTTAAACTGCTGTCTCCTCTGCTTGTATACTCACGCTATTACCAATTATAACTAAATTAGCTTGCAATTAGAATCAGAGAATTGTAGAATCATTCAGGTTGGAAAAGACCCTTGGGATCATCAAGTCCAACCATTAACCCTACTCTACAAAGTTCACCCCTAAACCATGTCCCTCAACACCGCATCTCAACAACCCTTAAACAGACCCAGGGGTGGTGAGTGAACCCCCTCCCTGGTTCCAGTGGCTGACTACCCATGCTGTGAAAAATTTTCCCTAATATCCAGTCTAAACCTACCCTGTTGAAGTTTGAATCCATTCTTAGAACGACATATGGCATAGCAATGCATCAACCTCTAGAAAGCACCTTGCACCATACAGCTCACTCCTTTTGCCAAACAAGGATGGATTATGGAATGGAAGCGTGTCCACACCAGGGTAACGACATCTGCTGCCAGGTCTGAGAGGACAGGAAAGATTCAACTACCCTAGTATCATGAAAGTGGTACATTTATGTTGAGACAAGGTTGTAGAACCCTCCAGCATCTGCTACTTAACTGGGCATCAGGAGAAGAACAAGGAGAAACCACAAGTGAATGAATTTCAGAGAGCTGTTGTGTTCCAATGGCCTCGCTCCTGCAGGAGCTCAATGCTGCCCGGCTGGCTGTGCTTGGGAAACAGAAACATAAAAAACAAAACACAAAAAGGAGCTCGCTCACCATCACGTAGATTTTCCCTCGTGTCCCTAGCTAAAATGTTAACCTGGATGTCTTTCAGGATAAATATCTCCAGAGTTATTTGTACACAATGCTTCGGTGTTTACCTTTTGATTACAGATCTTTACACGCTGTCTATTATTATTGAATGCCAGGATGAAAGGCAGCCTAAGGGCCTGAATGCAATGCTCTGTCACAAAGAAAATACAGCAGAATAATGGAAGGCTCCGAAAGTACAGATACACTAGGCTGGAAAGAAAGCTCAGTGTTGGGGCTTCTTTTGCAGGGGGCTTGGCTTTTTTTTTGTTTTTTTAAATGCTTTATGCAGATTTGCCTGGAGAGTGGCATGTAAAGCCTGAGTCGGGATATAAAGGGAGAACATGTGTATAAAATCCTCTAGAATAATTTCTGTCTCTTGCAATTGTGTCTGTACAAATAAAATAGGAATTCCAGAGCTACACTTTCCAGGTTTACTGAGTTTAACTCCAAGAAAGTTCCCTCTTAGGCTTAGATCCTAAACTGGGCTTCGAGATTTAGGACAACCTAACAAAATCTAACACTCTCGTGGAAGGTAACTGCAACAAATGACTCCTAATATTTAAACAAAACCCACTTAGCTAGTCAATATATCACCTTCTTATGGCAGCGGTCCCACAAAAACAATCTATAATACCACTCTGTATTTCTTTGAAGTAGTAGGAGTAAAGGGATGCACTCAATACTTTGTAAAGATACTGCAGATTGTTTAGATTCAGAGTCAGTAATCAAGTTTGATTTTGACAACTGTGAAGTATAGTTATTTAAATATAAGAAAAAAATTCAATTACAATTTTAAGTAAAAAGTGCCAGGAATGGCACATAGATAAAAAACATTCTTACAGTACACGTGCAAGTACAATCCATGTAGTAATGCAAATGCTTCAGCTCGGAAGAACTGATCGGCTTTCGGAGGTGTTAGTATACAGTCTTTTTATCCAGAATCACAATGAACACTACACTTTTCCTTAAGCTACCTAATTTTTAAGCATCTCAATGAAGTTTAATTTGTAGCTATGCTCGTGTTTTAAGTTATTTGTACAACTGTCTACAAGTTTTATTAAGCTTCTACCCTGACATATAATTTACTCCTTAGTCTACTGCTGGAATCAGATAACTCATTTGCAGTTTTTAAGCTTACATTCCAGCAGTCTAGATTTGGGTGCCGAAAGGCCAGAGCATGGGGGCTGTTTCCAGGAAGCTTTTTGATGTGTCACCCGATATAGAGGATTCTCATTTTGACGAAGGTCATCTGTGAAGCATTAACAGAGCCAGAGGTGTCCAGACTTCTTTTTATAATAGCATCGCAGTATCACCCTGCTTAGCAGCACACTGTCTTCCACACTGTCTTCCAACATTTTGGAAAGGTTTTTAAAACAAAAAACCTTTGCACTGCCGTTTATCAGTGCGCCGATACCTGACCTGGTTGAAGCAGATTTCCTGTAAATAGTAAATTTTTATTTTCTGTTCTCTTCTACAGCATCTTAATGCTTGCTGCAATACTTCTAAGAATACAGGACCCATGTATTACATTTGCAAAATCCTACTTTTTCACTAGATCCACTTGACAATATTCCTGCTGTCCACCAGTTAGGCAACAAGGATACAAGATACCACAGCGCCATCTGACTTCACACAACAGGATAAAAACCATGACTTCAGTACGTACAACTGCTTTACATTCAAGGGTAGGAAAGCAGGCAGTAACAATTTTTCATACAGTCTTGCATTAGATTTAATTCTTATTAATAAGAAATGAGAGTCATTAACTCTATTAAAATCTAATTACATTAGCAATTTTCCATCATGTCATATATGAGTAGTTAAGTATTGGTATTTGTTTTTCCTAATGGGATTCAAAAGTCTAATTAAAAGTCTCTCTTTTGTGGTTAAGTGGAATGAATCTCTATGAAAAACAAGACACTTTTAATAGCCACAGACAGCTTATTTCCTTAAATATCATACTTCACAACTATCTTCCTCTTTAGCCCTTTAACCAAATAGGAATGATACAGAGGTGGCCATAAAATCAAACGAACTTATGAGCTGCTACAACACCACAACCTCCAGCTCCTTTCTCCTCATTCCTCTCTCCATGCCCAGTTGTTTTACAGGTTATAAGAACTGAATACCTGTAATAAGGACAGGTAACACAAAACCCTCTGACCCCTTAAAATGGCAAGCTTTAAGAGTAGGATTTTGCAATATTTCACAGAATCACAGAATGTTAAAGATTGGAAGGGACTTCAGAAGATCATCTGGTCCAATGACTAGATTATCTGCTTTGCAGACATTTATCAGTCAGGTTTGCAAAGCCTTTGCTGTGGATAGAGTTACAGTGGAATAAATTTTTCCTCTCAAGAAATCGGTAGAAAAGACAGCAAAAAAGCCCATTTTGCCATACAGCTGCCCCACCTGGTTTGCCAGCATGCTGTATGTTTCAGCACAGCTATTCTAGCAGCATTTGGCTACTTTAGGCTGAGGTCTCAATTTTATTTCATAGAGCGTAACTGGTAATAGATTGCCAGTGCCACTGGAAGCTTCCCCTGCTCTCATTCAGAGAGGCGGCAGGGCAGCCGGCCAGCCCTTTCAGAACCACCTCACAATTTCTATCTCAGTGGTGGCTAATGCTCTCTAGAAAACCCACACTTCTCCACCTTCAGCCCAGTTACTATGTCCAAGAGACCCTTGCTTGTGTTGAATGGCGAATCAAACATTTGTGTAACAGAACCCCGGGGAAGATGGATAGAGATGGCAGAGGTAAGGAAGGAACAACAGATGTTCAGGACGTTCAGGACCTCCTAGACCACAAGAAAAAGAGAAAAATAATTTTGTGGCTACAGCAGCCACTAGAGCCAGCTATCCTTGGACTACCTGAGGACCAAAAAAGCAGCCACTCAACGCTGAAAGCATCTTGTCCTTCAGTGATGCCACTTGGTTTGCCAGTGATGAAATATGGGGATTATTTTGCATATCACTGAGCATCGCTGCTTTATTCTGCATAAAGTGGAGCGTTTTACTGCAGAATGCAAATCTGAAGTGCTCCACAGCGTGCTGGTTTTGCTTTCCTTAACACGTACAGATCAATGACAGGTTAATGCTTAGTTAACATTTATTAAGAGCAACATGATTTCAGAAACTTCCAACTAAAGGTGTCAATTAGATGACAGATCCTTCATGGAAGATGAAGAAACCTCTGTGTTGGGCAGATACTCTTTATGTTTTGCTGTCAATGATTTATTAGTTACAAGGTCCCAAGTGTCCAAGCTTATCAGTAATGAGGTAAGCGAGTGGGAACTAAAGAGTACTGTTGATTATTTATTTCAGAGAATCTCACTAACCACAGCTGCTACCAAAATAGTGCAGAAAAGTCCAGATTCACACAGTCTTACAGTGACTACCACAAAGTTAACAGATCAGACCCAGCGTTAGGTAGTGAGCCAACTTGAGCTCAGCCTGCTAAAAGCCTGTGGAAGGATAACCAAACATTACTCAAAGTGATACTACAAATCAGACACAGCAATGCTAACTACAAACTAAACTCTCTACTGCCTTCTACGTTGGTGCAGACACCGAGACTGTCAAGTGTCTGACATCCTGTACGTAATTACACTAAGTCTGAATGGGAGAAATTCATAAGCAATGTACAGATGCTGCCTTCGTGACAGGACAGCAGCAATTCAAGGACTCTTGAGTAGGCTGCACTTTAAACCGAACACGTTTTCACACCTTTTCAATTTGTGATCTCTTAACAGTTTTCTAGCCAAGATGTAAACTTGGTGCAGCTGCTTTTCCTGTTTGTGCCCTGGAGATGAAAAACCACTGCACTGGACCATCATTTTGCACAGGTATGAAAAGATGCTCAAAGCACAAAAAACTTAGCAAGAAACCAGACTTGTAAGTCTATTCTTAGTTAATCTTTAGAAGACAAATTACAAGAAAAAGCATGCTACAAATGGAAGTCAATATCCAGAGTACAAATGCATCAAGGACACAAGAATTTTAGAAGCCCTGTGGTATTACTTTACAAGGAAGCACATCTACCGACGTCTTTGTGCAGGCTGGCAAACAGGTCTGCTGCTTTCTCTTGTTTCCAGTAAGAGTTACTTATTAGCACTTCCAAAGCCACCTTCTAAAGGGCTATCACAAAGTCTGTGCTAGAAAAGACATACTAGCAAAAATATTTTTCCCCCATCTTCTTTGTGTATGGCCCAGATTAATTTTCTTTCATGGAAGAAGAAGTTACGATGGCAATCATCCTGAACCTCCACAACAATTTCCATTACTTACATTTATTTTTCAGTGTGTACAGCACTGAACCTAACCTCATACCAACAACCTATAGTATTAGGAATACCTTTTGGTGCAGGAGATTTATTTTTTTTTATAATCATCACCTGTCAGCAGAAAAAAATACCACAAAGCAAGGAAATAATTCAGTGGACTGCTGAAATTTTTAAAGGTAGGGGGGAAAAATAGATGTTTTTGCACAAAAAAAAAAAAAAAAAGGAGCGTAAATTAATTTACAAAAAGGTACTACCAGAAGCTCTTCTGCATCTCAATCAAAAGGCTACAAGCTACAGCCTTGAATTTCAAATGCAGATAGTAAAATGACATACAATTAATATGATTCTATTTGTGTAGTCTAATCAAAGCACGAGAGAACAGGAAAAACAAGTGTAACATATTGCTTGTCTTTAGTTTCAACCTATGAAGCACTGAAAGAGACTATTAACATTTCAGTACCAAATTCCCATTAATCTCCCTGCATCTGCAAGTGTTCCCTTCTTTCCCAATGCCCTCATGCCATCCTGAGCCAGAGGCAACCCTTATCTCTGAGGTGTTTACACAAACTGCCTAGAACACATTTTTTCCCCTTTGGAATGCACCAGATGATGTATCAGGTGTCACATTTTTCTGCCAAAGTTTCCCCAAGGGTGGATCACAAAGTCTTCTTTGTTATATGTCACTCATCTCGTATTTGACTACCCCCTTCCCTTGCTCCCCCATCGTTCCTTCTGCTAAAAAACACCTACTGGAAGAACAATGTTTTGCTCCTGATCACACTCTGACGTCTTCACTTTCTGTCTCCATGTCTCCTACAGACACAAAAAACTTCAATGCTTTCCTGCTCACCACATGTACCCGACTGAAATCTCAGTACACGGCGCTGTGATCCCGTTCTTTGTTACATTTTTGTTTCATTGTAGTGACAATGGCTTTCTGTCCATCTGGATTACTTAAAGCTATAGAGAACAAGGGGAATGTTCTGCAGGGAACAATGATGCTTTGGTAAAAAAGAGAAGCATTAAGATGACTAATAAGTCTTTTCTGTACCCAGTAATGCACGAGCGTAGCTACTCTTCCTGAATAGCTCCCATTCTTAAGAAGCCTGTTCTTGACATAATGGGGCTTTGCTATTAACTACCCAGTTCTGGCATTCTGATTTATCACCATATCATGAGATAAAAACCAACAGCTACGTAACACTGCACTGACAAGGAGACCCGTTTCTGTGCATTAAAGGGACACATCTATGTATTCAGCTCTTATACATATATTATTTGTGGTTTAAACTGGGAAATTCCTTGAAGAACAGTGACAAAAACCCAGATAGGACAGATCTAAAAATGATGGAAGAATGACAATTTACCAATTTTTCTCAGTGCAGCACCATATTCATAGAAACCATTGGCTTATTGCCAACAACCCATTTACTTTTTCCTACTAATTATTTTACTCTATCAATTGTTTTATTTTGTTATATTTATTTTATTTATTTATAGGTACCACATGTCCCTGCAGTCCTTTGCAAGGTGAGACACAGGCCCACATACTTGAAGTTGGAAAGAGAGGCCAGTTTGCTGAACCAACTGCTGAAAAAAATGACCTGTTCCTGGTTTAGCTGAAGAAGTCCCTGCAAACACATCATCCCCCAAATAGAGCTGTTGCTTCAGCTCCAAGACCCTTGGATCAAGCACAGAAGTCCCTCAATGCTTCACGCAAATTAATTTCATTCATTAGATGCCTCACAGACTGGCACTGCAAATATTCATCAGCATTTACCAGAGCTGAATTTCAGTCTCTGTAAGGATCCAGGCACTACCAGCACTGTGCTCAGTATGGGGCTGCTAAGATAGAACATTACCAGTGCGTGGGTAATGGTCTGTACCACTGCACAGGCTGAATTTCATCCTTTTAACTGCATGACAGGTCATTTGGTGCTGTTTCTCCTCCCCCTTTGGATTAGATTAATAGTATAAACTCCCAGATCAACACTGTGCATGTCTGAACACACACACACATCAGCAAAATCTTCCTTCTCTGAACCTCCCAAACAATATACATACAGAATTGTTAGATCATGGAATCTACTGCTCCTATGGAATTCTTTACCTAATGTTTTCCTACATTCCAGCTTGCTGTGTCTGACGTGGCAGCTCAGATCAGTAGTTGGTCCATTCTGAGTAAATTAGTCAAGATTAATTTTCATCTTACACACACATAACACCACCTTTTTCCATACAGTACAGGGTTTACTGCTACACAGTACAACATATGTATAGTGAGACAAGCATGGAGAAGGGTAAGTGAAACATGAATGAATAATTCTCCTTCTACACTTAATTAATTAATCAATTTTCAAGCATATAAGTAAATGTTAATAGCAAAGGTTTAATGCCAGTGCATAATAAATAAACCTAAATATCACTGGCATATATTTTGAAACATCAAAGGAAGGAAAGGGAAAAGGAATTGTGAAAGTGAACAGTTTGAAAGAAAATGAAGTTTAGGTGACCTAATTAAAGGCTTTTCCTTAGCTACAAAAAGACATCAAAGTGCTGCTTCTGAAGTTCTTTTGCCAAACCAACAGCCTCAAATTAAAAGACTGCATTAATTTCAAGGAATGAGTCAGAGAACTACTACTGTAAGAGCCTTCAGTCCCTCTGTGTTGCCACAGAAACAGAACATTATGGCTAGTTTATAATCCAAGTGCTCCATTTATACAAGAGAATTTATTTTTCATTTTCACCTCCTTCATTTACTCATGCAGATATAGAAGAAAGCCCCTCAGAAATTAATGATGCTTATTCCATGATTGACAGCTGGAGTTTGGATGTTGCACAATGCCTGGTTTACATCGCTCTTTCTTGGAGGCTTTCTGACACAAGAGAGTGGAAGCGTCCTGTGTGTTTGCAACATGGAACTGGTAAGTCGCTGGCAAAGCTGGGCTCGGGTGCTCTGCAAACAGGGCCAGGATCCAGAGACTAAACAGTGCTCACGGCAGCCACGTGCTTGAGGGCAGGCACAACGGAGGAAACACACCCACCACAGGAAAAACCTTTCTGGCAAGCCCAGATGTCACCAGGAATATTTAGAGCACACCCTGAGTTACCACCGGGGTTTGAGGTACAGAGCTGGTCACAAAGGAGAGTTCCTCTCAAATCTGACAGGTTTTAAGAAGTAACACAGGTTGGAACTCTGGACTGGTGTCACAGCACCGAGAAAGCACAGCCAGAGCAGAGACGCAGCACTGGCTGTAAAAGCGATGTATGTCTTTCTATCCCCTCTCACAATGGCCAACTGATCACCTTCCTCGTGGAGCTTGATGCACACGTGCTATCCAGCGGGGACACGCACGTCTGTGTCTCCCTGGTGCTGCCGAGGGAGGGAGGCTGAGCCCCTGATTGCACAGACCACACAGCGCAGCGGGGGAATCAGAAGCACCCCAGCACCAAAAACCTCTGCCCCACCCACTGCTTCACCAGTAAGATGACTTTTGCCACTGATGCTTCCTGACGTTAAGGGTTGTGTGTTTAACCTGGCACAATCTAGCTCCGGATACTAACAGATAAAATCTGGGAGAGATGACCTGGTGTAAACACCACACACGTGGTTCCTTCCCAGGTAAAACTGACAGAGCTTTTGTTTCGCTCATCCCGAGTGCACTTTGCTACAAAGGCTATAAACTGTAGATTCTACACAAATTCAATATATATACTATGCTCAAAATACGAGTTAATCAGGTTGAGTGCCATCTTCTTGGAAACAGCTAGCAACATGCCTTGTTTCTATGGCTTTTAATGAATATTCTAAATTGAAGAAATGCATAAACATAAGGGTAATTTACATTGCTAAAGTTAATCAGTTTTCTTATACATTTTATGCATCTGCATGATTTTTCATCTGTATTGCATAAATGCGTCCTCTCGTGTTTAATATGCATATGTACATCCAAACACTCCACTCCTAGCACCTTTTCACTTCTACAGATTTCTAGAACCACGCCTGTCTTGAGATTTCAGAATTCTACTGCTTACAAGAAAAATGAACAGCAAAAGGTTGTAGGATACTTATAGATTCAAGGCGGCATTTAACTTAGATGTGGACTTGCCCTTTGTAACTCCATTTTTTTATCAGTAAAATGATAATAGAAGAATCTCCTTCAGATGCTGGCATATCAGCAAAAGTCCAATACAAAGGACAACTCCATTAAAGAGAATGCTTTTGTACATACAAATGTTAGGTGTGAAACTTGACAAGGGTACTGCAAATCTTCACTGATTAGCATATACAAAGGTCCCTGAGATGCAGGGGATGAAAGGTCTTCACTATGAAATAAAATGCATATTTGTTGTTAATATCATTCTACCTTTAAAAGCTTTCTCAGTCCAGCCTAACTAGATACTAATAAACCTTCAAACGTTTCTCTGGTTTATTCCAGTACAAAACCAAGGACTATCAAATTCTCCTATGGTAGGGGGTCAAGAGAATTAAGTACCTAACACAAGAAGCATGGTTGTTTTCTCTAAAGGGTTGAACTTCACCTGATTTTGTTTAAAACCCTATCTATCCAAGTTAATTCCAGTCAAGTCGCCATCTACTTTACAAGGGTAGAACCGGGAGCAATATTAACTTCACCTTTTAATATGCAACATTTCATTATTTACAAACCAACAAAAGAGGTTTCATAATATAATTTGGAAACTCAAGCACACTGGTTAGTGGAAGGGACTTTTAGATCAGTGAAGCTGCTATTAAAGTGCCATCAAAGCATTTCTGACTCCATAGAATTAATCATGAAATCTGTTCCTGCCAGCTCACTTATCATATCCGAAATATTAATTTTGAGCAAAATTAAATTGGACACCTACCGACAGCAACATTTTGCCCTTCAGAACTTCCCTTCATATTGATTTATTAACGGCTGCCAGAACAGCGTACCAGAGCAATTTATTACTACTTTCTCGATGTTTCCCTGTGCTTACAAATAGTCGTCCAGAGTGAAAGGTGCTACCTGACAGCGTTCCGACAAAGGTGCATTTTTCAATTTGCATAACGTTCTTCAGGTTTATTAGGATATAAGGAAAGGAATTTCATTTTATTATCAGTGGGAATGGATGGTTCACGTGCAATCAGACTGGAGATTCTGTATTGAGCTGCTTTGAAATAAAGCAGATGTAGCATTTTCATTAGTACTTGGTGTGATTTCACACAGGAGAATCAGCAAATTCTTTTGTTTTATTCATCAGCATCATTTTCTTCTCATGTGAGACAGCCAAAGCCATTTGTACAGAGCATTAGGTAGAAGGAGGTCTGCAGATGCAGCGCTGGCCCAAAGAGCTAATGCCATTTGTGCACAGGAGTCTTACTGCTTTTTGGAAAATGCTGTATTAGAAAGGCACTTCTCCCTGGGTGAAAAAAACCAAAACCCAGCAAATCCTAAGATTCCCCTTTGATCAAACTGAGGTTCCTTCCCTTCCAGCTAGAATCCCTAATATAGATTCACATAAAATATGAAAATTTGACACGTGGAGTTTTATGTTGACATCATAAAGGTGCATCTAATGACAGGGAAACTTGAAGCCTAGGTATGCCTAGTCTACATTTGAGTTACTACATCAAATGAGCCAAAGCCCTAACTTTCAAGTGGTTTCTGCAGTCTTTGAAATGTTGGTGTCTGGCAACAGGTTCTAATTCAGGGGCCTTTAATTCTTTCTGGGGAACTATTCCATCCTTCCTGTTTCTTCCATTTCTACGGCTGCACAAGGTGCAAGCAATCCCACTGTCACAGATACTGCTTTACTCACTTGCTGCCTGAGAGCAAGACAAATCATAAATACAATGGCTCCTGCCTGTTAATATTCCTGGCTCCAATCCAACTATTCAATCTATGTGCTTATTTTTAAGCCTGAATAGTCCCATTAACTTCAATTGGGCTGCTTGTGTTCTTGAGTAAAACAGGTGTTTAAGCACTTTGCTGGATCAGAGCCTATGAACGCACATCTGCAATCTTCTTCGGCGCAGTTAAAGGTTCCTTCCTAATCATTATCCATTTATCTAAGAATTCTTCTCCTTTACACTTGCATACCCATTCAGCCTTTGTGACAGGCTACCTGACGCATTAAAAAGCAATGGTGTTTGTAATCAGAGACAAAACTGTCTACGTGGCAATATACATTTGTATATATATGCTGAGGGAACACATGTAGCTGAAAGTATAATAGGAAAGAAGAACACACAGTTGGGCATTAGTGGAGGGGAAGCTTTTGGTAATTCACTGGAAGGCAAAACAAGTTAAACATGCGCAGAACCAATTAAGACACTCCAGATGCGGCCAGGAAAAAATGGCATCAGCGTGTATCAGCAGTCTTTTAAAACAGGAACATTAAAAGTAAAAAGCTGTTAATGCTGTCCAGCAGTTGTCGAGTCTAAAAAGTAATTAAATACAAAATCTCCTGTCTTTTCTAGAACCACCTATGGAGAGCCTGCTGCTATCAGTTATTTGCATCATTGTATGTAGTCAAGGCCAATGTTTTCAACTCTGTGTGAAACTTGAACTGTTCCTTGTTTACAGAACATGAAAATTCTCTTGTGTCCACTGCCATCATGCTCCTATATATATATACAGCACACTACGCTGTTTGATACTCTACGCTGATACTTGTCGTTAACAGGTAAAGCTTCTTAATGGGGAAATTTTACATTCTTTCGCCAGTCTCTGACAGCCTATCAAGCACCAACTTCCTCCTAGCAGAGTTGATTCTCTCACAGTATGTGGTTTTGGATTTTTAGCCCAAAACTGGAGTTGTTTGACACTGTCCTCTACCTCTCAAGGGAAGAAAAAGAAACACGTGTACACCCCCAAAGTCCCATAGGCATCCTACCTAAGGTCACAGTTTGGCCCAGGAAGTGTTGGTGTGTAAAGGTGTCAGGAAAGGGACTGGCATGAACAAATCTCTGGCTATTTTCCCATCTGCTCCTGAACATGGCAGGCAGAAATATTGTCTCTAATAGAGAGAAGCCTGATGGAACAGCCTCTTTGGAATTGAGATGCACATTTCTTAAACAATGCTCCAAAGCCTAATGGATTATTTTGGCTTACAACAGAGCTCTCTTTTCCAGCCTTCTGACTTGTTCTTCAAAAGGCTATTTCTGATTAAAGACTTCCAAGTATACCCTTCAGAATACTTGCCACTGTAATCATCTTGCCAGCAACAAGCCCATGTTTGTAGTCTTCACCAATATCAGTTACCTTCAGTCTTGTTCTTCTTTCAGGAAAGATCATGCATCACAAAAAAAGATAGAATGAAAATGAGTACAGTGCACAAGTGCAAAGATGCTCTAGACCATCATGCTGTACTCGGGACTAGGAATGGGAAGGGCTCTGTCTAGTTTATCCCCCTACCAAAGCCAGATTTCAAGCCATGTCTTCCATGCTCAGGTTCAAAAACTGTTTAACCCACCTCCCCCCTTAAGTTCTTTCTACCATCTAGAATAATTTACTCATTACTTTGATAAATATCCTTTGATTTTGTATTTTATGTTGTTTAATAGCACCCTTGTTATTCCTATTCATAGTTTAAGCAAGCTGTCATATTTTCTGGACCTAGTTAACCTTCAATGTTCTCAGCTGTTTATTATGTATACTTTTTATTAACATTTTGGCAAATTGCTTTTATTTATTCAGCTTACTGTTTTCTCTTAATCAGCCTTTCTAGTTGTTTAATCAATCATTTTTGATGACCTTTTCTGACCTACCTTCACTTTTGTCAACTGCTGTCAACTTATCACAGGCGTAAGAGCTCAGTGTTGTCAAAGGAGGATTTACAATTTAAGACTCAAATATGCCAGGATAAGATTAAAAAAACACAGTGCTTTTTACAAACACTTGAGTTTCTTTTTACTAATCTTAGGAGGTAATTATTTTTCCTATTTAAATACCAGAAGCCAAAAAACTCATTGAAAATTAAAAATTAGACTCTTACAATAGCATTAGGAACGCAGGGGCTTTCAAGAAAGAAAAAACATACTAATGATTTGGGGTTTTGTATGCCAAATCCACATCGAGTCCAAGCAAATGTAAGAAATCAGTCTTTGCCATTATCCTACACCTACTTTCTTACATAATGGCCCTATAACTATTCCTCGACAATCCCTTCCCCATTATTTCACACACATTTTGCATTGTAAAATCATGCCAGCATTACTATCTTGTCTCCTTTGGATTAAATACTGCTCTCTTACTACAATGAACACTATTTTCTTTGTTTGCACACTTCCTAGATGAGTTTATTTATTATTTTCTGTCATATTTCTAACTGCAAGATCTTTAAGTTACCATCTGATCTCACAGGTATTCACAGCTCTTCCAAAACGTAATATAACCTGTGAATTTATTTGCCATGCTGCTTACGGTGCCTTCTAGATTATTAAGGTGTTAAATAAAACGAGGTCTAGCAATAAACTCAGAGATCTCTCCCTATAACTCAATGTATCTATTTACCAACTTTTGTGACAGATAATGCTCATAACTAAGGTCATTTGAATTATTTTTTCCCAAGTAAGCTATTGTAACCTAAGAGATTAAATCCTCCTCCTGGACATAAAGGCACAAATATAAAGCATAAAACCAGTGTAGCCAATTAGGGATCAGTTTTGCTGGAGAGCTCTACATTAATCATGGCTATTGATCTTCCTTGTATTACTAGACCTATGCATATTTTAGAGATACACATATAAAACTAGGAAACCTGTTGTTTCCTTAATAGGTCCACGGTACTTACGGCTCACAAACACATTTCTACGCTGCTTTGATCAAAGTTATCAGACGGGTATTACAATACACGTGTTAAAAAGACACAAAGAAAGAGCTGATGATCCAAAGTGTACCTCCGTCAAAAGTAGAGAAAGACTGTAATAACTGTGGGGGGACTAAAATAAGCCCAAATGATGAATTTTCAATAGCTTGAAGAAGACTGAAGCATGAGAAAATGCTCCAAATTTGCACAGAAAGTGCCTTCATCCCAAGGCAGGAAGAAAAGACGTATTCTACACTGCCTAGTCTTTTTTTTCCTTCCTTGCTTAAAGCTTTTTGTGCTTTGGTCCCTCTCACTCCCATCAAAATTAAAGGAATCAAGCCAGAATCCATCACTGAGACAGTCTTCTCCCTCCTTCATTACAATCAAGCAACTGCTTGCCTCCATGGATGCCTTAATGGGCTCTGCTTCCTTCAACACCAGTGGGAAAAACCCTGCCTATCTTGTTTCAATCTTCTGTAAGTCACTGGCTGCAATTTACACACGGGGATGTATCTGACTCAGAATCCCCCTCCCCTAATTCTTATATATTTATCTTCCTTAAAAGAGAGATTTTTTTACTAGGGAAACAGTCTTTCAGCAGGGGTTGAGTAGTGCAACAGTGACATCCGATGGCTGGCGATGTAAGTCTCCAAAGAGCTTTCCCCACTTGCCAGTGGCCTCCTCTACCTTGTTAAAGACAAGTGCTGCTACCATGAGCACTAGCTGCCCTCAGGGCATTTCTTTTTTTTTGTTTCATTTGACCTCTACATTAAAACTACCTCGGCAATTTGCTCCAGGTTTCCGATGCACTGGGTATTGTCTCCAAACGCTGTCTGGGACCCAGGCTGCCGGACCGAGATCTCTCTGCACTGCTTGCTGACGAGCGGGGCACCAGGGACAGGTCAGCTCGTGGGCTTTTCACGCCTTGGAGGTGCATCCGAGGCATTGGTTGTGATGACCACAGCTCACAGGAGTCTGCTGCATTTCTTCCTACAGCAAAAAGGTAGCTAGATCCCAGCAGAAACACTGGTGAGGGTGCGCACAGCTGTATTCCGGATACAAAGGGAGTGGAAAGATTTTCAGAAATGCTAAATATAGCATCGCTGTTTAGTTTAAAGGGATCCAAAATTTACACATCTCAAATCAGCGACCACTGCAGCTACAGGATAAGTAAGCAAAAAAAAATCTGAGCCTGTCATTGGCTGAAATCCGAACTCTAAATTTGTATTAATACCTGAAGCGAGGAGTAGGCTTGTACAGTTTGATGGCAGTGGATCTTATTATGCAAATTTTATGGTATGCTAACTTAATGCCGCTTTGCAATACAGTGTGTCAAGGAGTGAGTTTGTTTTACTTTTCTCGGACTTTCAGTTGCCTGATGAGTACCCTATGCTGACGCTCCCCAGGGTGCCTATGGACCTCCTTTAGCTTGAGCACATACAACTCCTTCTATGCTTTCTCCCTGCAGAAATATGTTACTCCATCTTGACTGAACAGTTTGGTAAGTCAAGTAGCAAAACCTTCCTCAGTACAAGGTAAATCTCACACAACACCCAGATAGGAACACCCCAGATAAACTATACCGTGCATGATCAGAATGACTCCACACCACAAAACCCCTTCAAAGCTGTAAGACAAAAGCAACGGTGACCATGCCGAGCCAGTGTTCTGCACTTGCAGACAACCACCCAATACATTTTTAATGTCCACAACCGCTGTAAGACCAAAAGGCCAAAAGCTGCAAATATGTTGTACTGAGGTGCAGCTAAATTCTCAGTTGTTAACGCTCCCTTTAGACAAGACAGACATAGGAGGTGGCACCTCCCACTTCATCCATTTCTTTCATAAATAATGTTGCTTGCCTAAAGCTGGGTTATTAGCTAATGCAGCAAGGAGCTGAGAGTTTTTAAAGCCAGAAACATCTAGAACTGTGTCTTCTTTATAACCTATTTTTATTGCATTTGTAGGGAAAAATCACCATACAGAACAACCAGTCTTCCCACAGATCAAGACAACTGCAAGGCAGGTGTAGGTAGCCATTTGTAGTCTATAGGCTTCCCCTTGAAGGCAGAATACTCTCCAGTTTACACACACACAAACACACACTGCTTTTGAACTCTGGCAAAAACTGAGGTGAAGGGAGGATGCCATTTTCTTTTTTCCTTCATTCCCCTCACCCACCCCCCCTTTGTCTTATTTGCCTATTTTATTCTGTTTCCACTAATGAATCTTACTTTGCCCATCTTATTGTTATTTGGTTGAAACTATTCAAAGTGCCTCAAGCTGCATAACAGCTGGCAAAATACACAAACATTTAAGACTTTAGTCTGAATACTAAATCATGATTTCCAGGAGAGAACAATGTGGTCCTTTCTGCTTTAATGCCTTCTTTTGAACTGTATGTCATTTCTGCTTTCAGATTAATCTGAGTGTGAAAAACAGGTTGAGTATATTTTTATTAGAAGACACTCCAAATATTTAGACAGTTATTTGAATCGTGTTTTGGCAAAATGATTATGCTTGTCAGTCTGAAAACATACAATTTCCATATTTCCCTTACATTAACTCTCTTTAACAAAGAATTATTAAATCTTAAATACTATTTACTCTTCTTTTCCCCTCCCTCTCTGGCATGCATACTTAAAAGAAGCCCTAATAAAATATTTGGGATGCATTAAGAAACATCTGAATTGCAGTTGCAATTCTAGTGTAGTCACGAGCTTGTCATTAAAATGCATAGCACAGTGGTAGTGCAGCTGTATACAGCTTTTATTATTCAGACTGCTAAATGGATAAACCATATTTTAATTTAATGTAAACTGTGCAGCTAGGAACACGAGCGTATGAGGCTTTTTTATTTCCTCAGGAGGTTCCCCGATCCTTGAGCTCAATGATAACTTCTCTTGGCCAAGGGCCAATCTAGATGTATCGCAAGAGCCCCTCTGCTGCCTCTCCAGGCAGGTATTTTGTAATACCTGAAGAAATGGATTGGAGAGGTGTGCTTTCAGCCTCTACCACTTCTTTTTATTAACACATACCCATCAATATTTTCAGGATCTAAATGTGTATATTCCATAGCTGGGCTAGAGGCGGCAGCGCTCAGACTGGGAGTCAGCTCCAATACCACTGGAGTCAGCTGACACAGAGACACACCAGAGCCCAGGGCCTCACTGCTCAATTTCAGAACAAAAATGTCCCCAATTCTGCAGCCTTATACACGTATTGTGCCTTTTATTAATGTCCTGAGGAGTTCACAGCAGCTTAAGCTCTCTCCTGCAAAGATTCAATCAATCTCCGTATTGACTGAATTCCAGTTGACCAGTTCATAATCAGGCTTTGATACTGACTTCATGTCTCAATCATTAGTCTGAGTTACCAGCTGCTAAATATCAATTATTTGTGTAATCATCTCTAATTTTTATTTTGAATTTAAGGCATCAGGTAAACAGCAAAGCCGAAGAACCACTTTAAGGCTCACATGCAAATCAACTGGAGTAGGTGGCTGCAGCAACATGGAGATCCATACAAGCACACTGGAAGACCAAACTGAAGTATGCTCTGAGAGACCTGCAGTGAAAGAGTTTGGCACATAGACTCCTCTCTCTTTAAGGTAGTCTTGCAGCAGAAATGCAACAGAAGATACTAACGCAGGCTATAAAGGGCAGCCAGTAGAGCCCATGAACCAGATGAGCCATCAATGCAAGTAAAGGATCTAGCCTCAAAAGGCAGCAAGTCCTTTGCCAGATTTCAGCCCTCCATAAGCTAAGCAACAAGGTATTTTCTGGCCCACTGTGAGGCCTTCTATTGAGGTGGCAGTGGAGTCTCATTATCTCCATGGGCTGTAAAAGTGTCTCTAATTAGCTAGTCACCAATGCTCTACCAGAGGGTATTTTGGAGTAGATATATTCTAATTGTCTCTGTTGGGTGTCTACAGTGATTCCATAGAAAACAACCTTCACACAGGGTATGCTCAGCTTGGAGGCATTCCTCTCTGCTCTTTCACTCATTCACAGCATTTTAAGCCTGGATGCCACATAAAGCCAAGATGGACGTGTTACGATTAAAGACAGAATAAAAATGAAATGAACCAATAGACCGAGGTTAAAGATTGGAAGTAGCAACAGCTAATTAGTTCCATAGTTGAAAAGAGAGAAGCCAGGGTGCTTCTCTTCAAGAGGCTACTGCTGCTATTAGAATATGCTGGTATTCCAGCAATGTAATTCTACAGTTCTATTTCTCCTAAAATGAAAATGAACATTTTTATTATTGATGTCCAGTTGCTAGAGCTTCAGTATTTCGAAGGCTTTCTGTAGCAATCTATCACTAGTCACTCTGACGTGTACACTGCCAGAGTCATCACCTGCTTCTCCCATACCACAAAAAAGGGTTCTGTAATGCAAACAGAAGAGACTATTCATTAGCTACTGACAGAAGTTGACTCACAGACTCCATCCTCCTTCCCTCTAGTTAAAGGCTAAAGCAGTCATGAACATTCAATTGACTTTCGTCCCTTACCTTTAGTATCGGTGATACAGACGCTCACTTACAGACTCACATACCTCCATTCCCTCACTTAGATCCAAAGGGCCAAGTTCTCCTGTATCCCACACCTACAGGGTTAAGGGAGTGCACACTTGTCTTGCTATAGATAGAGAACTACAGAGAAGGACACAAAATACCTTTATGCTACCCTATTTTCAGATTGTGTTACATGCAAGAACCTTGGCCATAAGCTTTCTGGTTCATAGAGTAATATCCTCAAAAGTGAAAAATGATTTCACACAATTCACACATTTTGGGGAAAAAAAATAAAGCACTAAACAAAAAGTTATATATATAACACAACATCTAAGTCACTCAGATTCAGGACATTTCACTTCAAATAAGCTATCATCTGCCTGCTGACAGGTTTACTCGCGCATCCAAAAAGAGTTATTAGCCTTTGTCTTTTTGGTTGGTTGGCTGGTTGTGTTGCGTTTGGGTTTTTTTGTTGTTCAGTTTTGTTTGGGTTTTTTTGATTTATTTTTTTTTTTACAGCAGACAGTGCTTCTCTGAGTTTTCTGACACTGGACCTCACTGGCCTCCAGACAAACTCCAGTCTAGACCAGTTTGGGCTACAGCAGTTCTGATCCTGCTACAGGTCCATGTCAGCCCACTGTCCCATAGCCACACATTAGCCATTTGGAGCAGTTAGCCAGTGAAGTCACAAGCCAATAGTTTCCATTCAGCTGGGGAAATGTTACTTTTCTAAGTCTAGTTATTCCTCTGTCCTCTCTCTAATCAGTACTCAGATCTTTAGATAGCAGTGGGGTAGATCTAGGAATAATGCTGTCACATTAGCAGGTCAACACACACCACTAACCTCAGTCTGTTTGCATTGTTCTCGGCCCCACACACATGCTGCACCCAAACTTATTCCTATTTACAGCAGGATATTCCCAAAGTCTTTCCTTTTTTCCACATGCAATTCCTATTTTTGTCTTGGCGTTTACGAGAAGATTTCATCCACTTTCCTTCTTAAGTTTGAAGGTTACCGGAGCTGCTATTCACTCACATTTCACAGACTTATGCATGACTTAAAATTTGATAGCAAATGCAAATCACAGCAGCGTATTTTCATGAATTTATTGCTTTTAATCAGAAATGAGACTTTCATGGCTGGAGATTTATCTGGATACTTCATCACTTACGTAAGGACACATCTTAATGAAAAATCACAGGATGCCAACAACACTGGTTGAAAAGCTACTCTTTTCTATGAGCACAATGTTCTTCCATCCCTCCTCTGATTCACCCCTTCTCTTAACAGTAAGAGTATTTTTCAGAAAGAATATCCAAAACAATGTTCAGCTTCCCTTCAGCTCTGAGAAATGTTTCAGTGGACTGAACAAATTAGTTTCTCAGTATCATGTAAAGGATACCGGTAACTGAATTTCTCTGCCTTTCACTCTTCCTAATCTTGCTGATACATTATTTACTTTCTGGTCAATAAATAAAATCAAGATTAAAAAGTTGAGTTACCTGAGGGCACTCTTTGCTAACAGACCTTTTCAAATGTACAATTTGGTTTTGCCTTTTAATAACATCCAGAGAGATATTTTGTTTTAAAAATTCCACATATGACGTGTGCGCAGAACCAGTGGAGCTCCCAAGAAACAAGTACATTTTCTCTTCTGTGTACTTGCCACCTACTTTTTGATTGTTCTGTACGATCTGTATGAACATGCCACTCTATCACCATCTAACCAGCTTGCTGGATTAGGACCAAGAGAGCAGAAATTCACCATGTGACCACAACAAAACCCTCTAAGAAAGCACTGATGAAAAAGTAGTGCTTAAGAACTACAGTGCTGATACACTTTACCAGTGGAAAGTATAGACTGGCCTCTGGGTGGCCTGCTGGGTTTGTTGGGGGGACTATATTGCATAAGGCCCCAAGCTGAGTGCGATTTGTTGCCAGCCCAACAGTTGTCACTGTTTATTAGAGACATTTTTCCTCAGCCAGTGAACTGAAAATGACAAGAAAATAATCAACAGTTGTCTTGAGAATATAAGCCAGCAGCAAGCAGTCCTTCTCAACAGCATTATATATAAAAAAAAAAGCAGCCATTAAGCTTGCTTAACACAGCTGGAACTGGAACTGGTTCTGTTTCTAAATTGCTACTGAAAGCAATGGAAACACCCAGTTGAGAAAGAAGGAGCTGTAGCAGCCAAATTGCAAATGGCTTGGAAAGAGGGCTTTTCAGCTGACACTATCTTCAGGCGTTTATAAGAGGGGTCAACAAGCTCTGAAGGTTGATATGACAAACTGTGCACTGCCTTCCCAAATCAGGGGTTAAGCGTGCAAGAAGGACCTCGTGCAAAAAGCTGCCTATCGGGATTTCCACCCGGTTTCCTACTTTTGCCTGGTTTCTGCTGCTTCCCTTAAGACGCTGCAGTTGCCAGCATCCCCGGCCTGGGGCAATGCTGCCTTATGCCAGCCAAGTCATGTGCTGGGGCTGGGTTTAGTGTATGTATGCAACAGATCACCATCGTCTCCCAGTCTTCATGCCAGCAGCATTTAAGTGGAAGGCACGAAGCACATCTGAGAGAGGGATGTGTCTTGAGAAGGTACGTTTCAGTATCTCATTAGTTGCTCCCTGATCACCTCGAAATTTTGGCTTTTCGGGGCCAAAACAGCTCCCAACAATTAAATACACACAAGTGTCCTCTGGCCAAAACTGAACAGGGTCCTACATCAGCACCAAGAAAGAGGTGATGAAGATCATTTGCTCTTCCTCCTTCCTGGGAAATGAGGTTCCTTCCCATCATGAGTCTGCCTCATTCTTCTCTTTCACTGTCCCCCTTCCCCGTTAGTGCAGCTACAACGAGAAAGCTGTAACTATAATAAAGTGGCACCTCAATAAAGTGGGAAGTGGCACAGGATTACTCACATTAGATCTTGAATTGTTCCAGGCTTAGGGACTGCAATGCTCATAAATAACATTTCAAGCAATTCTACTAGAGGTCCTCAGCTAAATATGATGTAATTGCACTCTTGCAGGCACACTACTTACCCTGCAGCCATTTCAGAGCATTGCTAAAAATTAAAATAGAAAAATAATTTTAAAATTCACCATCTCACACAAAGATTCTTTCTTAAAAAAATACAGCACTAAACTCTACTTTAACTCAGGTATTCCTGAGCCAAAGAAGTGATACCAGTTCCTTGACTAACAGTACAGAAAGCAACAGAAACTGAAATTAAAATGACAGAATTATTGTAAAAGTTGGAAGTAGGACGTATTCTTTTAAGAGAAATTCCTTATCGTGATAAACACTTGGTGGGACCCAGACAGCAAATAGACCGACCAAACTAGACAGACACAATCTGTACTATACAGAATCTACAGCAAGGAACACAGTGAGAAAGGTTTGTTCAACAGGAGCAGCAGAAGAAACAAATTTTCCCAAGTCAAAGAAAGCCAAGATGTGATATTTTTTAACATGCCTTTATCAACTTTTAATTAGATCAAAACCTGCTAGCACCAAATAGTTCCTGAAGAAGTCCATTTTGCAAAGATGTCCAAGCTAACATTAATTCCTGAAGACTTCCTAAGAAGCTCAAATAAGCATCTGATGATTTAAATTCCTGGCCAAATTTCTCAATATAGACATATGCCACAATCAAAACATGATGAATGTTGAGCTTCTGCTTTCACTAGATGATCACCTTTCTCCTAACAAAGAGAATTTCTTTCCAGAGATTAAATCTGAATATTATATTTAAGCCTATGATGTCTAATAACTGGCTTACTTATATGTTTGATAACACTGAACAGCAAGGAAGCTTCTTGAGAGGAAAGAACAAAAGAAACCAGCAGCAAATAGAAGTGATCAGCCACAAGACTTCCTGGAAACATATTAATTCACCTGTATTTCTATTTCTGAAATCAGATGACAATCATCTGCTGGAGGCCAGCTAAGAATTGTGAGACTTTAAAAAGCAGGATTCGTTAGTTCCTGTCCTCTTAGTAATTGCTTTCCAGAACTCTTGCAATTTTCCTTTGTGACCCACAATTTAATTGTGCCTCAGTTTGCTGGTCCATTTTGTGTCTGTGGCTTTTGGTAGAAATTAATTGAGCTTAGAAAGGGTCAGAAGGGCTGGCTAGTCCCAGTTTACATACGACCAGCCCCACATTCATTTGGCCTTAGTTTTGGGTTGCATTTTTTCTTCTTGAGGATCCCTCCCTTTGGTTACAGACAGCAGAACCCTCTGGCACCCAGAGACAAGGCTTTCCCAACCAACTGCAAAGACAGCCCCACAACAGACCTCCCTGATCCCAGGGTACTTGAAGGGACAGCAAACTCAGTTTGTCTTGGCTTCAGGAGGTCTTTTCCTATTAAGTCAAACAGAGAGATCTACACTCCTAGTTCTAATACATCTGTAACTGGTCTTCCCTTTTGGCTCCAAACTCCAGGGCTGGCCTCTGCCAGCACTCTCTAGCAGGGTAGGATCACTCCTTCCATAGGCACGTGCTGAGCTTTCCCAGCTCACACAGCACTTGTCCACTTAGTCCCACAGCTGCTTCCTTGTGATCCATTCCTTTGATATCGAGTACACAAAGCAAGGTGTTATTTTAACAGCCCACATCAGCCATCAACAAGATTTTTTATTCATCCAGTAGAATTAAATTGTCATACCCCACACTGCTGTCTAAATATTTCCTTCAGATAATGACTGAATAGTCCTTGAAATTGTACCCATTCCGCTTCCAACCCCCATTTGCCACCTGCAGTCATCATTTTTGTCCATCTGTACTCATCGTAGCTCTTCATCTTTGTCAAATTTACAGCAAACACTGTCTTGGAAGGAACAATTCATGAAGCAGGATGGTAAAGACAAGAAACAAAATTGGGGGGGGCAGGGGATGGTCTCTAACAAAAGTCAGGTGTAGAAGTTATTAATTAACTGCAGGAATACAGCATGAGTGATTCAAAGTGCAATTTAAATAATTGGCACAATGCATTTGCTTGGTGCACCTGAGAATTACATGCCCCTACCTTTTCACTAAAGCACTAAATAACATACAATTATTTAGGAATGCACATTGATTAAATTCTACCATACAGTGCGAAACAGGCCTCAACCAAAGGATTGAAAATAAAATATTCATATTTCAGATAATGCAGGCAGTAAATTTTGACAGCATCCAATCCCTGGGACTGCAGTATCTGTACTCAAAGCCCCAGAGTAGTTGTGTTAATTGTTTCTTTTTTAAAGCAGTGCTTTAAAAAAAAAAAAACAAACCCAAAAAAGAGCTTTAATTTGATCAAATGAACCTTAATTAAGGTGATGTCACCTATAAAGTTAATCACCACTTTGGTGTCACTGTTTCACGCGGTTAGGAGACTTTCCATTCTGAGGCAGGAATGCAAACTTCACTGACATGGGCACATCAGTGTTTCTCCCACTATCAATTCTCCAGATAAAGGAGAAGATGCAGTGTCTGATTCACAGGCACAATGCTTTTCCCAATTGCTTTATGATAAATATAATCTTGGCCTTCTTGGACTTATTTGTAGATAAGCCTCTATTCCACATACCTATCTGTGTACTCTCCAGGCTCCCCAGTGTGTATTTCTGTGCATTCTAGAGCATCTCATTCTAGAGGTCTGTTAAAAGACCAGCTTTTCCCCTGAGCTCTCAGGGCCCGATCCCAAGTCCACTTTAAACCAACAAGAGCTTTTCCAGTACGTGCAATGGGCATTCAGGTGGGGCTCTGATATGATTATTCAGCTTATAGACCACACAAGCATTACAAAAGCAAAGCACCCAATAGGGGCAAATTATTTTTTGCCCTTTAAATTATCTTCCTGTGGTAAACGCAACCCGGGATTGTAGAAGCTAAGGGACAGTCCAGAGCTGTCCATGCTGTTTCACTTTTTTTCTGGCAACCAAAATAGCCAGAGAGACCATGAGTGCTGAAACTACAATGCGAGCATCTGCATAATTTCAAACTGCTTTCTGCATCATGTCCAAAAGTAATTTCTTTTCATTACATTCATATTGCTAGTGATAAACAGAAGATAAGGTCTGATGTCAAGGTATTTTCTGTTTCTCCAGCGGAGAAATTTGGCTCTGTGATTCCAGTTACGCAGTATCATACATGTGTCCACAACACTCCCCTTCTTCAGCAAAACAGGCTAGCCAGCCAGCACGAGGGATCATCAGAACCTAGTATTATGAATAATTAACTAACAAAGAACAATAACTGGATAGGATTATGGTACAGGGATTGCACTCGGAAGATACAAGGCAATTCTGTGAAGCATCAGAACCCTCAGCTTTACACTGTGATAGGAAACTCCCTATTGTCTCGGGGCTTCCTCCCGTTTTGACTCTTCCTCTCCATGAGCTATTTACCACTTCTTTAGCAGCCAATAAGATTCACCTGAACAAAAATATACACAGCCACTTTCATCCACTAGATCCCGTTCAAAATTGTCTGATCTCAGGTCACAACTTTTGAGATTTTGCTCAATCCCATTCTATCAATTACCAGCAACTACTTCAAAGTGGTTTGGGCTTGGGTTTGGGTGTTTTGGTTTTTTTTTGCATATCAGAAGGCTTTAATTTGTAGATTACATAACATTTTGATAAAGACCAAAATTTTAAGTGTTTTAAAGCCTGCTTTATACTGTTAATGAGGTCATAAAAATCAAGAAGTGGTAATTACAAAGAATTTCTTGAAAGCTACTTTGCTTGGAAAAAAAAAAAAGATGTCTGCACAAATTTGCCAGTTAGAAATCAAAATTGTGATATACTAAATGTAAGCCTTGAGTACAAATAGAATTCCTGACAGATCTATGTTCAGGATAAAAAAATGTTACCTGTCAAAAACGGCTATAAAAAATTAAATATCTGTTTAATGTGAGGCTTCAAGTATTGTGAATTGTAGCTTTCATTATCATAAATACAGTAGTATGATCTAATTATGTATTCTGTTCTAAGTTTGTCAGATAACACAATTTGAAAATGGCACAACTAAATCAAATATGTTCTAGTTACCTATTCAGTGATAGTGAAATTGCACATAAAGAGGCTTCTTTACAAGTCAATTTTGAGATGGGTTTCATTTTCTTTTAGAATGTTATCAGCAGTTTACCAACCTATTCTGCAGATTTTTGCACCAGGGCAGTGTCTTCATATCCAAACACAAATGGAGGAGCTGTTACATGACTCATCAATCTCATCACTGTTTATTTTCACCTCGTGCACACTGGCAAAGTACTCATCTGTTTCCACTGTCCTCTGATTCAAAAGTCATGAACTTAGGTTTTTACAAACCGTGTGATTGAAATGGAAAGGCAAGAATCTGAAGGTCAAGTTGCTTGGTTTCAACAACAGGAATATCAACTCAAGTGACAAAAGAACATGGTTCTTATATAGGATCTTAAGGTAAATAAAAAATAGCATGTCTTGTTAAACAAAAATCAGAGAGAAGAAACTGTAAGAAATGGAAGAAATTGTTTTCTCATGCACTAGAGAGGTAGAGTTGGGGCAAAATTAAAGTAATTACACTTTCAAATAACTTTTCCTTGACATGAATTTCACCTCAATCTCTCTATAGTCTCTCTACATGGATCCTTGTGATCTAAAATAGGTCTCACTTTTGCTTTCTTCTCCAACTCCTATGCCATTGACTGTTTCCGTTGGTAGCACTGAAAGAGCACAACTTCTGCTCACTTACCCTTCAACTATTGTGATTTTCTCTAGAACAATCTCTCCCCTGCCATCGCTCTGATACGAGCTCGCCCTCACCAAAGACACAAAGCTTGCTCAGCAGGTGCATTTTTAACAGTTCTTCAGGAAACAAGCACTACCTTATTTTCTGTGCTGGTCTGAAACTTCTCCTTCTTCCATTGCTCCATCCTCGCAAAGCAAGGTTTTGACAATTCTCCCGTTCTCTGGTTGCCAGCTCCTTAAACATCAGTCTTAATGTTTAAGCCTCACATTTTTATTCCTGTTACTGGCAAAACCAATCCAGGGTCACAGTCCCATTCTATTTGACACATACACAAAACGTCCAGCCAAAACACCATCCCTGTTTCTAAGAGCTCACTACATGTGCACATTGAAAGACGGTAAAAAGGGGTTCTGAAAAATCACTGGAGGTTTTTACTGACTTGAGAGGAAGATGACTCATTTATCGAGACATCTGCATTCAGGGTTTTTTTCCTCGCTTATTTTTGCTCTCAATTGTTCAAACTTGTAAAAGCAAATTTAAATCCATTAAAGGAAAAACAGGGCAACGAGAGATGCTGTTATATGCATAAAACAACATAACATAAGGCTGCCAACACACATAGAAGAAAATCGAGGAACCTGGGTAGTACATACACATTTCAAAGTTACTCACACAAAAGCTAATATTTACTTCCAAAACCCAACACCAACTGTCCACATGAAGGTGCATGAATAACATGGGGAGGACCATCACAGTTGCCATACATATGGCATGACTTCAGATATGGCATCTATGGATTCTCTGATATGGTCTAATACCAGGATTTTCCTCACAATCAGTTTATCTCAAAATCAGCAGGCTCTACACCACTGCCTAGCACAACTATTCTCCAGTTGGTTAGTATAATTATTTCACACTGAGCCCAACTACAGAGCTTACGGAAAGTTCACGCTTAGTTTGAGGATTGGGCAAATTTGTCTCCAAGCGCAGAATGAGGCACCTCATTGAACTGAAATCCACAATATACCCAAGAAAATCGACTCCTTAAGGGCTCTAGTAACCGTGAATCTTGCTGGGAAGGATCTGCCCACTGCACACACCAATCAAAACCTGGATTTCAGAAGACAAAGGTCTTCTTAAAATGGAGAGGTTCTACAAAAGAAGAGCAATAAGGTAGCATAGCAATGGCATGCCACTCTTTGCAAATGATGGTACAGCCGTAGGTTAGAAACAACAAAACGTGGCTTATGGATCTCAGAATTTCCCTGCTGCCCCGGTTATGGGCTCTTACACTCTGTCCATTACAAGCTTGCACACACAAAAGAGCCATCAGTGTGAACTATCTTGGTGTGTATAAAAATAGTCCGAGACATGTAGATTAACCAGAGCTTGTCCTTTCCTGAATTCAGTTACTGTAAGGAGGGCAAGAACTTTTTTAGGTTTCTTAAAGAGATTTTATAACTCTTTCCCTTGGCACATCTCCATTTTCTGCTCAGAATGTTAACATGGATGGCACAATTCAGGATCGCTTAACATTTGATTTGGGGATACCTGCCAAGCTGGTTTGAGCTACTGCACTGCTGTATGCCTGGAAATCCAGGATATTTCTAATGAATGGAACAGATCAGCTGCCAAGCACTTTAATGTAAATCTGAGTGTTCAAAAAGCACTAAATATGATGTCTTTTAAAAGCACTGGGCTTATTATGTATTGTATCCTGGCATACAACATTCTATTTAAAAGAGAGGAAGATTTTAAAACTATGTTGCAAACACCTAACCATAGAAATGGAAGCAAGGAAGGAATGCTGAGTAAATACCCTGTTCTGGTGAGCATCAAACACTTCAGACTTGTCTGTGAGATTAAACAATTATTACTTTTTTTCTTTCTGTTTTCAGTAAATGCTAGCATTTGAGGGAGATGATTAGGGAATTCATTACAAAATATTTTAGGGATTTCTTACAGTATTTACTAATTAATACTAAGACCCCCTACAAGAACTGAACAGGGAGCACTAAGCACTGCGAAGGCCAGAACAGTAGGTTCACGTGCCTGTGATCAGTCAGACTGTTTGTCTTCACATGCTCACAATGAAGCAGCAATTTTGAGATTAAGAGGCCCCTTATAACAGTGTTAGTTTGCTTTACTGAAGGAGAGCACATTCTGTCTTCACTTGGTAACTTCTGAGTTGCTCCAAGTCAACTGTTTATTAATTTTAATGTATCCATCATTAAAATGTACCAAGGACCTTTTTTTTTTTTTTTTCTTTTTGCTACTCTACTTTGAAATAGAAGATTAAAGTCTTCAACTGATTAGAATCAGCCGTATCTGGCTGCTTTTGTATAAGGAAGAAACAGAAATCCCAACTTTATGTTTTCACACATGACTCACAGTACTCTTCTCACAGGCACCCTTTTCTCATTTACAGTTCCACTCAGTATTATGGTTTTCAACATTTCTTTGTGCAGGAACACAACTTCTCTTCCATTCAAAGGAAATGCTAGGCCTAAACATCCACAAAAATAAGCAGGACTAATTTTTTTTTCCTCTCAACTCTAAGCCTGCCATGATATTGTTCAAAATGGGTGAAGAATTAAAATAACTTTAAAAAAAAACCTTTAAAATAACTCTAAAAAAACAGTGAAAAAAACAGAAACTCTCTTCATAATGTTACAGCTAAATTATGAATTGAAATAATTCCATTATTAACACCGCACAATTGGGACTTGGAGGGGAAATATTGGCGCACTATGAATTAGATTTGCAATAATACAATTCTTGATTCCTAATACTTAAAATTTTCCCCATGGTGATTATGCTAAGAAGAAGAAGAATACTGTGCAATAACAGTAATTAATCTAATTAGTTCATTCAAATGTTGATGGTTATTATTACTATAGGTCAGAAATTAAGACACCAAAATATAGTACAAGACATTCCCTGAGCATAGAGATGAAATATGTTTTCCTCTGCACAATGGACAAGGCAGCAGCTGTTTCCTTGGTGAAAAAAAAAATAGGGCAATTATCTAAAGATGCAAATGAATCTTCTTTCACTAACCACTGTGAAGGTTGAATATCGATGACCCAAAAATATTTTTCTTTAGATGGAAAGAAAACAGTCACAGGCTACTGCAGTTCAGGGAAAGCTTTTCTTTTCCCAGCTCAAGACCTATATGACCTGGCAACACTTCCCCTGCCCTATTCTTCCCCAGTCCTCTTTCCCATAAGAAACATTTCTATATAGTGCCATATTTATCACTAAAATTTTAATAGCATGCTAGCTTGCTTTCTGTAATAAATTTATGGTGTTCCGTGTATGAGCTTTCAGGTATACATTTGTATGCATTAACTGTACCTATGTGAAATATCATATATGATAATAAACACTTATCTTGATATGTGGAGGTGAAAGCCTTGTGAAAAGTTGCAGAAACATATGATAAATCAATTATTTATGCCCTTTTTATTGCCTCACTGGCCAGATAACTCTGTGTTCCCGGGAGCTTTACTCTAACATTTCAATCCAGTGAGCAGATTACAACATCCATCATTTACTTGAAATCAACATGCCAAATAAGTATTTCTTCCATCTGCCTATAATGTGAAATGTCACCTCTTTTCTACAAGCATCAGGAAAATTCTGTCTTGAAAGAGCTCCAGGTTTTCCTGCTATAAAGCTTCAGAGTCTACAAGCAGCCAGGGCAAGTGACACCATCCACACAGGACATTCCAATGCCCTGCCTACCGCCACTCCAAGCAATTATCTACAATTATATCAATTATCTACACTGAATACCAGCAAATCACATTGACAATATTTTATCAGAAATACAGATCACCAGAGTGAATCCTGTCTTGGGTTTCCCAGGAAAATGCACTAGATGCTCTGCCACTATGTGAAGCCCTCCATGGAGGTCAGCCTCAGGCACCCTAAATGCAGCCCAGATCCTACCGGTAAGTGACATCCTGCAGGGAACAGCAAGACAGAGAGAAGAGCAGAGTGGAAGCTGGAGAGACATTTTTCCAGATGACAGATTTGCAGAGATCACAAACAAAAGTACAGTCACACAAAAGAATAATAATTAAGAAAAAAGTATAGCAAAACCTTCTGGATTAGCAGCATCTCCAGCTCACCTCTGAGCTAGGCAGCCAGTTTCACCTCTTTACAGAAGTTATTTCACACTGGCACAGTCTGAGTCTTTCATAAACCAAGTCTCTATAGGTTTAGCATATCCTGAGCTGTATCCTTCACATATTACTGCTGGTATACTAAGCTGTCAAAAATAGGGATTCTATTCAGAGGCAGACAAATGTCATTTGGCCACCTCCCTCCTAGAAGCCGCTTTTATGTGCAGCCGCCACTCCTGTGCCCAGCATCCCACATCTATGCTTTTGTGAGGCTAATATTTAACTTCGCTTATTTTGTATTTTCCTACCCTGACCGCTTAGGTTAATGGCAGTTGATACAGACATGTGTGAACCTGATATGTGACCAAACGGTAGTATCTCCATATCCTAAAAAAGAATATGATAAAAAAAATGTCACCTAAAAACACGTAAAGAATTACAGTGAGAAGGTTGCCCTTCAGCTGGGAAGCTGATTTTGCTTTCAGATATAAGCCCAGAGAAGTCACAAACCAGGCAACTCTCAAAGTATGCTAATTACCAGAATCTGTGGATGCTTTCTTGGCATGTATTTCTTTCCATTTCATGTGCAACTTCAGTGGTGGTCTTCTTTTTTTTAAAAAAAAAAGGAGAAAAAAAAAAAAAGGTTATCTTCTGTGCATTTTTTTCAAGGAAATAATGAATAATTCAATTTTTACAAAGGAAGCACAGGAACAATTGAATCGATCTTTCCTTTTCACTGTATTATTTATGCTAGCCTCTCTTTTCCTAAGAGGTAAGCACCTCTTTCTTGAAAGAGCTAATACTGCTAGAACAACTGGTTCTAATTACAAAAATCTCAAAACATTTTCTGAGCACCAAGTCTCATTTTGCGAAATGAGCTTGATAAAAAAAATAAGAGAAAAAAAAATGCATAAAATTTGGATAACATTCAATAGAAATTTTTGCAAAAGTATTGCAGAATATTGGCATTTTTTTCCTATGAGTTGTTTTATTTCCAGTAAGAAAAATGTTAGTCTGTTGAAGGATCTAAAGAAAAAGAGGGGAAAAAAACCCTCCCATACTATTAAAAACAACAGAAATTTTAGAAGTGTTCTACTCCATGGCATCATTTTCCTTGGCCTTCCCCTGTTCAGAGCTTGGATGCTGTTAGAAAGGTGAACTGAGAGACATTTTCTTCAATAATTCATAATTGTTTCTTGCTTTGCATTTTTCTTAAACCGACTAAAGTTCTTTCTCCATTCTAGAGTGTGGTACAGTAGTATAGCTTCTTTGGGACCCGATTCTGCTTTTGCTTTCCTTTTGTTTTCCTTAATCTGCCACTGCCAATTTATTGTTCTTTATCTTCAGAGTGTTGTCAAAGAGATATGGGTCTAGACATGTTTGTGACACAATCCCGCTGAAGGACATGGTTCCTCCTTTCAAAAACAATGCAATAACTCCAAGTGATGGGAATATTCTCCCCCTCTACAAATTACAAGAAGCTTTTAAAGGTCTTAAGATCTTGTTTAAAAAAAAATGGCTTTGATAGAAGTTCTTTTATTTTGCCTCCTGAGGTTTTGTGGGTTGGTTTTCTTTTTGGTGTTAAGATTCACGGCTTCAGCTTCCTTCTGGAACAATGACAAGCAAAAAATATGCACTTAAAAAAATGAAAGCTGGCTCCTGTAAAACCATAACAGCCTGGCAGCTGGACCTGGTATTATTTGGTATAAGACCACATGCTGCAACGAGATAGAAACTAGAGAGGTAATTGTGAGAGAACGTTAAAGAAAAACTCCCTTAGGTTACAAATTTTGTCAGAGGAATCCTGAAGTTGAAGATGATCCATCAGCCTCTTTCTCTTTTCTCACATCCTGCACTTGTGTCTTTGTTGTCACTGCTGGGATTTGCATGCTGCTTACCACTACTGGTAAGCACACAATACCAATGACAGAACATTGTTCAAGATCCCATTTTTAACTCTGACATTTTCTATCTTCTTCGTCCAAAAATGCTATTACTAATACACAGATTAGGCACTGATGAGGTCTAAAAATCTTACCAGAAAGTACGTGTGCTCACTCGGAGAACTTTTAACTCCCTGGCACTGGATACACAGGTCTTTCATACTTGAAAAAAACCTCACTGACAGCTTGTGCATAAATATACTTTGATTATGGCTTGGTTGGTAAAGTTCCCTTGCCTATCTTAAGAAGACATGCGAAACAAATAGCAAGAACTTCCTGGAACACTTTCCACATAATTATTTCTCTGTAAGATGCACATGTCCGTCACTGGCTCACATTTGTAGCCATCAGTCGTGACACTCAACACAACATTCTGGTTTAGATACTGTTTCCAAGCTAGCGTGACATATACTTGGCATGTTTGTTGTCATGAAATCTACTTCCTGCCTTCTTAGAAACTCCACCAGCAGGTTTCTCTTTGTGCATCTTGTTGCTGCAGCAATCCAGATGTTTGCCCTTGTTACATTCCAGTCAGAAAAATTGTGAAACATTTTCTCATTTCCTTGTGGACAGAACTGTGTAAGCACACCTGGTACAAACCACTGACTAAGAACCTCTCTGGCACCACACGGAAAGGAGAGAATAACTGCAATTCTAGATTTCATTGAGTGCCAGTCACACTTTTGTTGCATCTTTGAATGAGGAGCTGGAACACACTTCTGAACCCATCAGGATCATCCCTATTGCTTGAGATGACCTAGCATGGGCCCGTGTCATCACAGCTACATTATATTCCTGCTGGCCAGCCAGGTCATCCCCCTTCCACCCAATGGAAGGGATAAACCAGTATTACCTTCATTCGGGATATAATAATGAACTTGAACCCCTATGCTAAGAAATTCCAGTGAAGTCTGATTTTTAAAACATAGGAGCTCAACAATTTCTAAGCCTCCTGAAGAGTACTTAAGATCAGCACTGAGGAGGTGGTTCAAGTCAGTGGTCAGATTTTAACATCTTCGCCCTCATTTGCAAAACCAGCATGGTGAGGAACCTCCCCGTTCCGGTGCCGGAGTTCCAGGGATCCTGGAGATGCGACTACCAGAGGCTCCAGCACGATCAGCACAGGCACCCACCCACTGGGGTCCTGGACCACGCGAGCTTCCTCTGCGGGGAACAGCCCAGTATATTCCACTGCATCCAGTAACCTGCCAGGCTCAGGTAGTATATTCAAGAAAAATATTTGTTAATACATTGTCAGGGGGAAGCAGATCTTTCTTTCAAGTCCATCTGTTCCTAAAATTTACTCTGTGCTACAGGTGTAACTCTCCTCCTTTGGTATCCATGGGGCTGACCACACGTTCAGACTGAGAAAAAGCATAACTCTGCTAAGGTCTAATGTTTTAGCCAGTGACACTCAAGTATGTGTTTTGATAAAAATCCTGAGTTTGACTGTTAGAATTCCTTCTATTAAAGAATACTGACTAGAAATTGCATAGCCATGTCATTAACAGACAATAACTTAATCAAGTGAAACATTTTTGTATAGGAAGGCGGTAAAAAAAATCAGCATTTTTTCTGGTGTAAAACCCAAACATGAATCACCTCTCCTGCAGTAGAAACAAATAAAACAATTAAAAGGGAAAACAGCTTTGCTTCTGGGAGAAATTATGACTTTCTCTTAATCAAATTCATGAATTTTAATCAGTAAGTGCCTTAATGTGTGAAGGGAATATGGCAATTTTCAGAGCTCTTCTCCCTGGAAGGATATTAGATTATATCTTTCCAATTCTGAATGTCCCAGACATATTTTACAAGTGCCTACAGATACAGTAAAGGTGGGATTGAATTCTGTATTTAAATTGCAACCCATCTCCAGTTTCGGGTCATTGAGATACAAAAGGTCATGATATTTGCCTTTCATTTTTCGTCTCTCAGAATACTAAAACTTGAGACTATAAAGAATGCTGTATGAAATATAATTTCTTGCCAATTGCATGAAGAATATACAGTGATTAAGTAAGTAGTTTGACCTGAGTTGTTTAATCCTATTCACCTAAGATCACCTTGAAAAATTTGGCTTCTCAATGCATGTATGAATATTTTCAAGAATATAGTAAAAGATTCAAGGTGAAAAAGGGCCTCAAAATTAAAATATGGTTCATCCTTAGGTCAAAAATACTGTCTCTGGCAAAACACAACAAGAAACGCAACCCCCCCCCCCCCCCCCCCCCCCACACAAAAAAAAAAAAAAACAAAGAGTCCATTATCAGATCCCCAAAAATGAAATCATGATATCGT
>JAAGNO010030523.1:0-11711 GCA_033439905.1 Ceryle rudis
GAACATTCAGAGTTCTCCGAGCTTTGAAAACAATATCAGTCATCCCAGGTGAGAGCTAGGTTAAACACTGAGGCTGATTGAAATTCCACAGAAGCTGAACTCATATTTTTACAGAAGCATCCAGTTTTAGTCTTAACTTCAGTTTAATTCCCTTTTCTAATTCTCTGAAACATTTGGCCTCAGAGTTTAATACATTCTTGCATGAGAAATTGAATTACATAGCCTGTCTGTATTTCCATTTCATGATGTCAAATTTTCTCTCCCACATTAAGGATCAAAATTAATTATTCTTATTTTTCTCTTATTATTTATTGAAGACATTTGGGATTGAAAATTTCAGTCTTTTGTAAAAGTTGAATCCCTGACATAGACGAATATGATAATAAAGAGTAGCATGGCAGTTGAATGATGTATTTATTACCCTAAGATGCCTGTCTTCACCAAACCCCCACTTCCAGATGAACAGGATGCAATAGAATGCAGTCATTAAAATTTATACTACAATGCAATTGTGTTTTGTTTGCTGTTATAGCACCAATATATTGTATATTGGAATAGATCACAGACTGGTTTGGAGCAAGAGGCATTGAGAAGAAAACAAAATGAACAAATTTCCTTACATGTAGTTTACATGTATAGACAACATTAATAAAAAGCTACTTCATCATTTGAAGAGCAGGTGCTCCAAATCCTTTGGAATGTGTACCATTCATTCTTATTCGTGCTTTCAAATTAATTTGTCAGGAATGATGAGACTTATTGCTACCTTTTTCTTCTGGAAAATATTTTAAGACAATTTTTGTGAAGCTATGCATGTTATTTAGTAGTGTGTTGGAATAGTTCACATTGAATTTTAGCTTAGATAAATATTTAATAGTATACTAAAAATCTGACTCTGTTTGCAGGCTTGAAGACTATTGTTGGAGCCTTAATTCAATCTGTGAAGAAGCTCTCGGATGTAATGATTTTGACTGTGTTTTGCCTGAGTGTATTTGCACTAATAGGACTGCAGCTGTTCATGGGCAATTTGAAGAATAAATGCTTGTTTTGGCCATCAAAAAATTCAACATCTTATGAAGACTACCTAGGCCCGTACTTCAATGGTACGGTGTTTGATTGGACTGCATACATTGACAATGAAAGTAAGAAATGCTGTTACAATTTGCTAATTTTTTTGCATATAAGCACATATACCCATAATTACTGTTTCATTCTCTAGGCTAAATATAAAAATCAATTAAATGGGATGATAAAGAGTAGGCATTTTTACATACTGCATCCCAAACTCATGCAGACATGATTGTTCTTCCTATTAACTGCACTTAGAAATGTATTTATAGGGTTAGGTTGGTTTTGGAATCACAGAATCATGAAGGTTGAAAAAGATCTCTCCAGTCATCCAGATCAACTGCTGCTCAGCTGCAGGTCCAGTTAGAGCAAACTGCTCAATGCCATGTCCAGTCAAGTTTTTAATGTCTCCAGGAATTGAAATACCACAGTCTGTCTTGGGAGCCTATACCAGTGTTTGAGCAGTCTCATGGTAACTTTTTTTAATATCAGTTTAGAATTTCCCATGCTTAAACTTCTATCAGTCACCTCTTAACCTTCCAGTGTGCACCTCTGAGAAGAGTCAGTCTCCGTCTCCATTACAGCCTTTCACGTTACATTTGTAGGTAGCATGAAGATCCTCCTCCACACACACACCGTAGCTTCTCCTTGTATCTTCTTTACTTCTCCTTGTATCTTTAGATTATAAGTAAGGCAGAGGAGCAGTAGATAAATATCAGAGATTTTGTAGTTAAGATGTGCTTTTATTATTAGGTAGAGGTCAGAAACCAATTGCTCTTTGTGAAATAGTCACTTTGCAAGTAGAGATTCTGGTAGGGAAGCAGATGGTATTCAACTGTAGTACCTATTGTTGTTACTAAGGGGACTGACACGCTTTATCCAGATATTTTTCAACAGTCACAATCTCTGTAGACTGAAGTGTTAACATTCAGGCTCATTCAGAAACACACAGGTACTTATTTTTTGTGTTTGTGTAATTTTAAGTGATAATACTAGTAAAGTTGTAGTACACAGTGATGTGCCAGTAATTGAACCCATTCTTGGGAAAACACAAATGGCAGGTTATGAACCTTCCTACCATAATAACTTGAGCATAGGTTCATCCTCACAAAAATAAAAACATATATACTCCTTCTATTTATAATCACGTCACTTTTTTTTTCCCCCCTTAGGTCATTTCTATCGCATAGAAGGACAAAAGGATTATCTGCTTTGTGGCAATAGCTCAGACGCAGGGTAAGGTACACTGAAAATTACATGCTACCTATCTAAACAAAATGTACAAAATATAACTCTAAACTATCTAAGATAGGCATGAGGCACTGGGATTTATGACTAACTTTTGTGAAGACATGTTTAGGATTCTTCTGTCTGTGGACTGCTTGTATGGCACTGTCTTGCTCCCTTGTGACAGCTGACAGTTCTTTGCAACAAAATCACATAATTCTATATTTTAATGATGCATCACTCCATCCCTTGGTTTTGGTTGGTTATGTCTTTAAAACAGATAGCTATTTTTTGTAAACATTTTGTGTATATATGTCAAGATCAGCTAGTTTTGTCTGTGTAAATATGCATCAAATATGCATGCACATACATGAAATCTTTACAGTGTTTTTCTGTAGAGGTTTTGGAGGCAAGAACCTCTTCTACCTTTCAAGAATGGAATGATGCCTGAAACTGTGTCTACAATTAATATCAAGATTGGATCACCTACTGTCAAAACTGCTATGTACAGTTTCAGGAGATAAAAGTGTCACTATGTTGGTTATTTGCTGTTGAGGAATCGGTAGAATTTGTTGATTGGACTTGACTAATACACAAACCTGAAGAAACCAAGAAATCTGGTATGCTAACCCTGCTGACAGATACAATTCAGCACAAATTATGTATGCTGACTTCTTTTGCATGGAAGTATTCACTTTATGGAATCTCTGTGTTAAGTAAATCCATTGTTTCCATTGAAGAGGTTTCTGCAGAGGTAGTGCTAAACTGTTGTGAATAAGCTTTATTTTGTGTATAATGGTGAAAAAAGGTAGGAAGAAAGATTTTATTTTATTCTTGTTTCCTCTTTCTTGACTTTTTAAAGAACACTCTTTAATTTCCTCACTATTTTTTAAAGTGTTGTAAGACACAAATGGCAGCCCCCTTCACAGATTGGAAGATTAGATCTAATGAACATTCCTTAGAAGTTCAAGGTACAATAATTTATAAACAGTTTTAGTGTTATATCACTTTTGTATATGAATTGCTTTACTTTTTTTTTTTTTTTTTTCCTAGTAAATGTCCAGAAGAGTTTATCTGTGTGAAAGCTGGTAGAAACCCCAACTATGGATATACTAGCTTTGACACGTTCAGTTGGGCTTTCTTGTCACTGTTTAGACTGATGACACAGGACTACTGGGAAGATCTTTATCAGCTGGTGAGTGGCTACAAATTGTGGTTAGTGGCTTACTGGACCCAAATCAAACATAGAAAGGATATTGGTATTTACATTACATACTATTGCTATTGTTAGCAATTGAAAATGCACGGTATTTATGAAAGGAAGCAAATTCAGTTGCAGAATTAAGCTGACATGGGCACTTATTACAGAATCTTGCATATCTCCAAAGAGGCACGTGAGGATTTTTGATCTTTTATTTAATTTTTATAGTGTATATTTCATTTTGTGCCTAGTGATAAGACCTTATTTTAAAAAACATTAATATTCAGTTAAAATTGTAAAAATACTTTGTGACAGCAAAATCCAAATCTTAATTTCTGTACTGTGAATCCTATTTTTGATAACTAAAATTGCATGTTTTGACATGTTACTTTTCTTACTGCTGCTTTTCATGATATGCTGTGTTTTAATTATTTAATCAGTTGTGCCATCTTTAATTATTTTGGTTATTCCAAGGGGAAAGCATGTTAATACATGGTAAGCATACTAAGCATGCAACCTGTGATGTGTAATTTACATTAATTAATCTGATCCCAAATCCTTTTCAAGATTATTAGGTGTTAAAAGAGATTTGTCTCAAAGCAACACATTTCTTAAACATGTTTTTCACATGCATGAATGCTCCCTGATCTTATTACGCAAGGAAGAACAATTCAGTATTTTGCCCTGTTCAAATTCAGTAAATACTAATGAACTGATGCATGTCTTCACTAGATTAATTTTATATCATCTTTTCCTATAGACACTACGAGCTGTTGGCAAAACATATATGATATTTTTTGTTCTGGTCATTTTTCTGGGTTCCTTCTATTTGATTAACTTGATTTTGGCTGTGGTTGCCATGGCCTATGAAGAACAAAATCAAGCAACTATGGTTGAAGCAGAACAGAGGGAGGCAGACTTGCAGCAGATGCTTGAACAGCTGAGGAAGCAGCAAGAAGAAGCTCAGGTATATTTTGACAACAGTTTGAACTTTATTATATTCTTTGCATGCTATTCGTTCAAAACAAAACCCATAATTAAACTAACATATTTTTTAAAAAACATTGTTTTACATACCTCACAAGTCATTTAGACTGCTTTGTCTATGACTTTTTTTATTACTTTTTAAGTGTATAATGATGAAAGCATTAATTAATTTCTGAACTGAGAACAAAAAATACTCTCCAAAACAGAATAATAGTTTTTAAAGAAATATTTCTTATCTAGGGGTAGTATCTAGTAACCTGTCATGATGATTTTGCAAATTCTCAGCTTAGAAATAATTGCAATACTTGTGAAATATTTGTCAAAAGTTGATTAGAGTTCAAAATATATTTAAACATAAATTTCTGACAAATTTTTGGTACTTGTGTTACTACCAGTGAATCAGAGTTGAAGTAGTACCCCAAAGTTTATTCCTAAGAGCAGCTTAAGGAAGCTGTTATTTACAATAACTGTTAAAATCAGTTTACGAGATTAATAGACTGAAGTATGACTTTTAGGTCTTTTGTCTGCAATTGCATTCACTCCAATTAATAAACTTATTTTCAACTATTTTCTAATGAACTTTGTGTCTATACACAATGCAGGCTGACTCCATGATACCAATCCAAGCTAGAACTCTGTTCAAATGACAACTTTCATAACTGCCCTTTTATTTTAACTCATATAACAGTGTTCCATTTGAAGTTTTGCACAAATCCACCTAGGCTGTTGTCACAGTAAATTGGTATGGATCTTACGAACAAGGTTTTAAAAAATGGTGTGATCTGTAAAGCACCACATTAAATCATTTTGGCAGGCGATAGCAGCAGCTGCGGCAGAGATGACTGAGTACAGCGGTGAAAGTGGGATTGGTGGACCCTCAGATAGTTCTTCAGAAGCATCCAAGCTTAGCTCAAAAAGTGCTAAAGAAAGAAGAAATAGAAGGAAGAAAAGAAGGCAGAGGGAGGTCTCTGAAGAAGAGGATGACATGAAGGATGAAAAGCTTCCAAAATCTGAATCAGATGGCAGTATCAGAAGGAAAGGTTTCCGGTTTTCTTTCGAAGGGAACAGACTTGCTTATGGGAAGCCATTTACATCACCCCACCAGGTACTGTGATAAGTATAGTTGTCATTTTTGGAGTCTGTGAGATAACTGTAATATCCAACAAATTTCACTGGAACTTTGCAAAGTAATACCACCATAAAAAAGAAAGTTGCATTGTTTTAAATGCTGACTTACCGTTGATACTATTTTCTAGAGTGTTCCTAAAGAACTGTTGTGATCTCTCTCATTTTATTGTTTACGATCTGGTGGGTCTTAACATGCACAGCAGCATTGTGTTTTCCTAGTTAATTTTAAATAGAAAACCCTTTTTTAATTTATAAAAAGAAAATTTAAATATAACGTATCAATGTAGAAGACTAGGGCTATTGATCTCTTTTCATGTGATACATGATCTACATGTATCAGAATTTTTGAATAGTCTTTAAAATAATCTTGATTTTTCTTTTTAATACAGAGATGGAAACTACTATGGCCTTATGTATGTTGATTTTTTTTTTTCTCTCCAATCATTATTTTAGGTATACTATAAAGTTAATTATTGGGATAAATTTCATCTCTAGAACAGGCTTGTAATCTACCTAAGGCACTGTATTAAAAATAACACTGTCAGATTCCTGGGGAATATAAATTATCATTTTTTTAATACTCAGACATGCATTTGGTATATTTAAAACCTTCAGCTGGTCATTTTGTTTGTTTCCTTTGCAGTCTTTACTGAGTGTTCGTGGCTCCCTGTTTTCTCCCAGACGTAGTAGCAGAACAAGTCTTTTCAGTTTCAGAGAATATGGAAAAGAGATCGGATCAGAAAATGACTTTGCTGATGATGAGCACAGCATGTTTGAGGATAACGGGAGCAGAAGAGGTTCTCTCTTTTTGCCACGCAGACACAATGAACGGCGCAGTAGTAACATTAGTCAGGCCAGTAGATCATCAAGAAGGCTGACAGTGTTTCCAGCGAACGGGAAGATGCACAGCACTGTGGATTGCAATGGGGTGGTCTCCTTAGTGGATGGACCACCAAGTCTGTTGTCGCCTACTGGACAGCTTCTTCCAGAGGTCATAGTAGATAAACCAACAACTGATGATAATGTAAGGAAGTTTTAAAGGATTCATGACCTTTTTATTGCACCAGAAAATGTTTCAATAGAATGAAATGCTTTAAAAATGGATTATGGTGGCTCACTCAAAAGTGAGAGGCTGAAGCATTAAAATGGAAGAGAACAAATAGCACATTTTTTGTAAGTGCAGAGCAAGGATGTACAGGCACCTGTGTAGTGAATCAAATTAGTAACGTTTCATTGCTAAATCTGTTTTAGAACCCAAAATAAGGTGCACCGCTTTCTAAACGTTCTGCATATTATTATGCTGGTTTGATTTTATTTTTTTTTTCCTTTCTTTATGATTTTAGCCTCCATTTAAATGTATTTTGTAATTCTCTATCAGTAATTTGCTGTTTCTGCTTTTTTTCCACGATCCATGTATTTGGTATTGTGCAAATGTAGCATAGCCTTCAAGACTGTTTACATTCTAAAAGCTCTGAAAGCTTTTCTTTTTGCCTGGATTTTAGAGATGCCTAGGTGTTTCTCACTGCCTAGGTATAATTAAAAAAAGTTTGTTTTTTAAAAAAATACTAATTTTTTTGGTCATTTTAGTCGGACCACTTTTGTTTCTTCAGTTGAAATTCATTAAGCAAATCAGAGATGATAGCTATTCAATGTAAAATGTATCCTTTAATGAATAGGTATATAGATCAAGACTGTTATATAAAAAATAATTTGAGAGTAACTATTATTACGGAAAACTTCCTAGCATAAATGACTTATTAGGATCTTGTGGTTGAAGTAGTTTAGAAGTGAAATATTGTTTGACAAAGCATGGATCTGGGAGTTTTTCTGATTTCAGGGCTGCCACAGGCTTGGTTTGTTTCCTTGTGTATGGCCTCTTCCAATGTGTATAATGTGGAGTTCATAGTAGTTAATATATATATATTTTATATAATATATAGTAGTTAGCTATAACACAGTGGTAGTCTGGGAACCAAATATCAACGTCTTTTGTTAGTATTTTATCAGTATTAACAGTATTCAAAAGTATAACATGAAAATAGCCATTTAAAAAACTACATTTACATTTGTTTGTTTGTTTTTGTTTTTTTAGAGCACCACTACAGAAATAGAAATAAAAAAGAGGCGTACAAGTTCCTATCAAATACCAGTGGAGTTGCTGGAGGATCCCAACTTAAGGGAAAGAGCGATGAGTATAGCTGGCATTATCACAAATACAATGGAAGGTGTGTCACAACTGCAGACATGTGAACTTTCTTGATGTAGTCTTAGACTTGCTTGTAGGTATTGTATCACAGTGCAAATACAGAAGACAAAAGTATGTAGCCACTGCAAATACATAAACTGTCTAATAGAACAAAAGTGCATGTACATAATGAAAAAAGAAATGAAGGAATCTCATAAGCAGGTAAGAAAGACGTTGTAATTAAAATAGTTAATATGTATGTGTTTTATACTAGTTATGACGGAATCACAGAAGGGCAGGGGTTCAAAGAGACCTCTGAAGATGATTTAGACCAACCCCCCTGCCAAAGCAGGTTCACTTAGATCAGGTTGCACAGAAATGTGTCCAGGTGAGTTTTGAAAGGCTCCAGAAAAGGAGACTCCACAATCTCTCTGAGTAGCCTGTTCCAGTGCTCCATCACCCTCAAAGTAAATAAGTTTTTTTCCTTATGTTTAGATGAAACTTCCCATATTCTAGTTTGTGCTCATTGCCCCATGTCCTATCACTGGGCACCACTGAAAAGAGGCTGGCCCCATCCTATTCACACCTACCCTTTAGATATTTATAAGTATTCATTGGGGTTTTTTTGTAGTTATAATGTATATCTATATACAACTATTATATATAGTTGTTCTATGTTTATATATTTGTTGCCTTGTGATAGATTTTCCACTACCTATACTGTACGAATATTACAGAAAATTAAAGGCCAGGCCTTATGTAATAAGGAGAAGGAAATTTGTAGTAGTATTGCTTGGAACAGTGAACTTGTTCCAAGCAAAATTCTTGAAAAAGCTTGGAATAGTTTTCAAAAACTTATTCATGGTGAAATTAATTTTATTTTTCCTAAAAAAAAATGATTAAACATTTTAGAGGACTGTGAAGTTAGTAATTTTACTGAGAAAACAATCCCTAAATGTAACCATAAATAGTTGTGGGGTTCTTTTTTAAAACAAGATTGTACGTTATTAGACAAGTTTTTCAGTTATCAGCTCAAAACTCTTGATGTTTTTCTTCTAGACTTATAAAACCTTTTCAGTCAGCAACAATAAGTTAAGTTCCTGGAAATCTGAGGGGGTTCCCCCAGACGTCCTCAGTGGTTTGAGAGATAAAGATTAAAACCCGAAAAGCAGATAAACAAATATATCCTCACTTTCTTCAGAACTTGTTCACTGTACTACCTTTTTTTTTTTTTCCCCCCCCAGAACTTGAAGAATCCAGACAGAAATGTCCACCTTGCTGGTATAAGTTTGCCCGCACTTTCTTAATTTGGAATTGTTGGGAGCCCTGGTTAAAAGTAAAGAATGTAGTTGAATTAATTGTAATGGATCCACTTGTTGATCTGGCTATCACTATTTGCATAATTGTAAACACACTGTTTATGGCCATGGAACATTATCCAATGACTGAAAATTTCAATAATGTACTTAAAATAGGGAATCAGGTAAGTCCATCAGACTATGTAATTTGACACAGTTGGAACCTGTTTTGTCTTTGAAATAGAATTGCTTCCATTATTTTTATTATTATCTCATAAAATAATTATTAAATGTTTAATTGTACTAAAAATAGTCTAAAAATATCATTTGAGGTATGTTATATATGAGGTTGATTTCTATATTAAAACTTCTACAAATAGAGTTTCCAAGAAGCAGAGCTTGAATGACATGAAACCAAAAGGAATCTGACTTAGTTTTGTTTAGTATCACAATAAAAGTAGGAGCCAAATTAGGTCCTTTGTTGTAAGTATCTTTGATAACACAAGAAGAGTTGGATGTTAATTTGGATTACTATTTTGCACTGTTGTTTTTTGTGTTACTTTTGTATTTCCATGAATAATGTTGCTTTGATTGGTCCATAACTATTTGGAAGGCAAAGAATGTCTGACTTATTCCAAGAGTGTTGATGCACTTGGGTCTTGTTCCCTAGAGCACACAGTCTGTAGGTTGGGTTTGGGGTGTGTGTTTGGTTTGTTTTATAAAGGCAGAAATACAGATAATGTTATCTGCTATACTTTTTCACCTATGCTTATTGTAAGTGGTAATTCTGGTGATTATGATTTAGCAAAATAATAAAATTATTTGGTTATTAGAATATATGAAAATCTATTCAGGTTTAAGTCCAGAGTTGTTAATGTGTGAACACTTGAATTGTATGCTGATATTTTTAGCCAATACAGAGATAGTTCAGTGTTTTCACCTTAGCCTGGAGTCAGAGATCATTGATCTGTGGGAGACAATCATGTCATGTTGCTGTTTAAAATAGATTCAGGATGTATTTGAAGAGAAACGGAAAACGAATAAGTGAGGATAAATAGCTGTCACAGAAGGTTGTCTTGTGATCATGCCTGCATGTTTTACCCAGGAAATGCAACCATTTTTTCCTTTCATATGCAATGAAGTAGCTTAATATTAAATCTGATTTTGAGCTGTGTGAGTATAAGTGTTCCTTCATGCTGGTAAGAATTTTACCCCTAGTTAGCTGAAATGCCTCTATCATACAGGTGTAGTTTCAGCAGTTGATTTCTTGCTTTTTGAACTGTGTAGCACTGTCTTTGGAAGGTTGTCAGATGCACCTGATTTTTTTTTAAGTTTGTTCATCTTTCTGGTAAAAGATAATCTGTGCAGTTCTGTAGATACTGGCAGTCATCCATCTACAGTAAATACAATGAATTTATTTCAGAGGTGGTGTTTGCCTTTTGCCTAGGAAGGCTTCAGAGGCAGAAAGGAGTTTTACTACAAGTATGAGCCTCGGCATAACTCGCCTTTTTTTTTTGGCAGCTAGAGAGAGAACATACGCTTACTTGATCTGTAAGTTCTTAGGAAAACTTCGTTTAGTACCATGTCACTTCACAATTTATAACCAACTCATATTTTTCCACATACCTTTGTTAAAGCAGCTTCTATTGTGGCAAGAGCAACTGTTACTACCTTGCTAAGGAAAGTTACTGAAGTTAGATGGACAGTAGATATGAGAAGCAAATAGGAGGCCTGTTAGGAATAGTTTATTCTTCAATAGTTACTAAATGTATCTCAGGTTTAACAAAAGTTAAGAGTTATGCTACAGCTCATTTTGATGGTGCCTCTCACCTTCTCTGTGAGGCTCAGCTTCTTGTTTTCCTTACTGACATCCTGCTGTCAGAGTGTTGTTACTTCTTACTTATGCTGTTTTCATGTTAGTTCACCGTATTCAAACTCATGTATAAAGTAACAATAACTGTTCTTCCTTTAGGTTTTTACTGGAATTTTTGCAGCAGAAATGGTTCTCAAGATAATTGCCATGCATCCTTTTTATTATTTCCAAGCTGGCTGGAATATTTTCGATAGTTTTATAGTTCTCCTTAGTTTGGTGGAGCTTTTTCTGTCAAATGTGGATGGATTATCTGTTCTCCGATCATTCAGATTGGTAAATAAATTAGTGATAATAATGTATCTTCATTAATTAGTGCATTATATATGTAAACTGTACATATAGGCACTTTTCAGTAATACTAAGTTTTGGAGGTTTTTTTGCTAAGTGCCACAGGATATCTCTGAAAGCATGTTTTACAAAAATATTTATGTTATCACTGAATAGTGTATCATATCTTCTGGTTCAGAAGTAGCGAAGTATTTTTTCAAGGGAAAGAGATGGAATTTTATTGTCATTCTTTTAGAATGGATGGGTAAAACACAGTGAAATGCACAATTTATTTATTGCATATTGGGAGATATAAATAAATAAAACATTTGTAGTCTTCTGTCTGCTTCCATAGATGGGAACTGCAAAAGGACTAGAAGTATTCTTTTCAAATGTAGGAACTATAAAATAATTTTTTTTTTTTTTTTTTTTTTTTTTTTTTTATTATTTTTATTTTCACAGTTCTGTTTTTTTATA
>JAAGNO010030524.1:0-22040 GCA_033439905.1 Ceryle rudis
GGTTCTTGAGCGATAGCTAGAGTATTTAGGGTGTAATTGCCGCTTAGTACAATTATGGATAGAAGGATGATGGCCCGGGGGCGTTGGTAGGGGTAGGTTGTTGCTCCTCTCCCCGGGCCCCCGCTGACCTCCCCCCGCCCAGCCCCACGCTCGCCTCGCAGGGCCGGTTAAGCCCCCGCGAAATGGAGGGGGCACCGCCAACAGACCCGCGACGCGGCGAGAGAGGCTGGCCGCTATCGAGGGACCAGTGGACGGGACGCGCGGGCGAGCTGAGGGGCGACCTGGAGCCAAGGGGCGACCTGAACACTAGCAGTGGCACCAGGGTTGGGGGTTAAACGATGAAACGAGGGATGAGTTCAAAGAGAAGCTGGGAGTTAAAGGATGAGCCAGAGACGAGTTGAGACTTAAACGATGAGCTGAGGGATGAGTTGGGGTTTGAGGACAACCTGAGGGACACAGGAGTTGCTGAGGGACATGGGGAAGAGCTGAGGGATGAGCCAGGGAACAATCTGGGAGTCAAAGGATGAGTTAGAGGACAAGCTGGTGGTGATGAGGGTGCACGGGCAGAGAGGCTGAGCAGCCAGAGCCCGTTGTGGGATATGGAACAGCACAAGTGGGCCAAGGGTGAAGGCCAGGGTCACGGAGATGGAGGCAGGAGCCCCTTCCTGTTCATCATGCCCTAATCTCCATCCATCTTTCTGAGGTTTCATTTGGGCTTTGCAACACAAGAGGTGGCTGCAGTTCCCTTTTTTCCCTGCTGTTTCAGGCCCTCTCCTCTCTCCATTATTGCCTCCACCAAGGTTTGATCCTTGGGCCCTTCCCTGGAAAGGGGACCAGCTTGGTGGCCGACTGAGCAGCTGTGCAATGCCCAGCCCCAGGGACAGCGCAGGGGGAGGTGTGCCTGGATCAGGGCCCCAGTGCAGAGCACTGGCTGTCCAACATATCTCAGTGGTAGCAGGACTTAATCCTCCTGTTATCATGTTTTATTGCACTCAGTCAGATATTACCACACGTTACCATCAGTCCTGGGTACTCCCTTCCTGTATGTGGCTGTCTTGGCTCCATTTGACTGACTGCTTCATTCCTTGCATCTTCAGCTGCTTTCCCCTTCCCTTGGGGGAGCTTCCAGTTCTGGATGCGAGAGAAGTTAAAAGAATATTGTTCAATAAAACCCCAAGAAGTCCACTGACCTTCATAAATAAGCAGGGAAAAATTCCATGAAGGAGATTCAGTGTTAGCAGGAGCCATGGAAGTAAGGGAAGCAAAAAAAGTCTCCTGCCACCTGCTCCCACTTGGGTTGCAGTTCAGTCATCGCCCAGGATGGTGAATGGCTTCCTCAGGCCAGTGCCCCCAGCAGCAGCAGCCAGCTGGTAGCTGGGTGTCTAATGCACCCATCAAATGCTTTGTCGCGGGGATGGCACTGCCTGCCTTTCCTCGGTTTTCTGACATCCCTGATCTAACTGTAACAATGGAGCAGTTGACAAAATCAGCCTCCTTCCATCTGGACCTAAACAGGCTCTTTTGGAACAGTTTCTGATATCTGGTGACAGCTTTATGCTACCTTACTTAAACAGGAGCTAAAATAAATACCATCCTTTTAAAATGTAGCATTGGAACATCATTTAAATTTAAGCAATTTAAAAGCAAAGGTAGAAATCCCACGTGTAGTACAAAGCCTCTTAATGCAAATAGTCAGCCATGCATTGCATGCCTCGATCACACTTGTATCAGTGTCATTTGTGTCCTAATAAAATCCTATAATCTTTTGCGTGCCAATTAAACAAGGCAGAGAGCTAAGTCTAGCCGCTTCTTTGGGTAATTGCTGGCTAGCAGGGAGTCAGGCAGTTATCTGCCAGGGGTTTTGCTGGGCTGTGGAGTTCCAACGGGGTATTTTCCATTTCTTTAAGGGATGGTGCTATAATTTTTCAGATGTATGATATTTTAAAGCTATAACCAAAATCCAGGGGATGGTTGTAATGAAAGATTTGGAGTTTTGATACATCTAGTTAAATGATGGATTGAGCTTAACAACTGTATGTGCTTTACCGATATTTTAAGAGTCACTTCCTAAAAAAGAGCATTTACACTGAGCTCAGTAAGTTGTTTTTACATTTGTGAGCCTGTCCTTCAATTTATAAGGTAATTTCTTTGTTGCTTATAAGCACATCATAAGGGTAAGTCATTAAAAAAAGATAAACTGGGGAATTTTTAACAATTTCTCTTGGTAGTGCTCATTTCAGTCCCCCAGTGCTTTAGGTCTTCTATCATTAATATGCATTTCTGGTTCTCTCTCTTTTTTTTTTTTTTTTGCTCACTTCCAAATATGCTGACCAACAAGGACAGTGGAAATTGCCTGTAAAGTTCCTTTCTTTATTTCCTGTCAGCAGGGTCATCAAGATTCTCATCCCGCTTGCATGTTTACATACAGGAGTTTAATGTTGCTGTGAATGAAAACCAAAGGTGTCTTCTGGGGAAAGCTGTGAATACAATTCTTTTATCAATTAAATCCACAAATTCAGCAGCACTGTGATTATCCCGAGTTATCCCCAACTTTCTATATATGTATACTTTTGTCGAAAGACGCAGCAGAATGGTCCTCCAAAGGAATTAACAAAATCAACCAGTCCTCGTGTGAAAGGATGCCTCTATTTGAAACACTGTCTCTGAATCGATTGTGCCTTTCCTTCCACCAAGGCAATTTCACATTTTCAATGGAAGGCAGACCTACGGTGATTTTATTCCCCCCCAGCATCAAATGGCTTTCTGCACAATGATATTCATCATGTTATAACTCTAGGTGAATGATAATGGATCAGAGGGAATGAAAACAGATGGATGTTAAAACAGACAATTCCCTGCCACGAACCTGGGAGCCCTCCACTGCTGCCTAGTCCGTTCATTCAGTTCATAATTGCATTAGACATTCCAACAATAGAGAGGCCTTCTTCATTAATCCTGAATTTACTGAAAAGAAGCTTTGCAGACTATAGCTCTTTCGGTGCTTAGACAACACCAGGCAAAATTTACTGGTAAAACTCGGCTAGATAGAAACTAGTACAGAAAATTCCAAACAAAGAAAGAGGTGGGCCAGTGAGACAGGGGAGGAGGACAACCTGGCAGCAGCACTGCAGGTGGACAGGAGACACTCACATACCTTCCCAACAGAGCCGCAGCTTAGACGATGCTGAGGAGATTTATAGAAAAGATTGCCTCTTGCTGGGGTGCGGGCGTAGCTGAACTTACCAACATTGCACCTGTATTTGATCTGATTTTCACTCTACAGCCAGCCACCCAAGGCAACAAATGCCAATCCCTGCCATGTGATGGGGGCACAACCTTTTTGTAACCCTGGTCTGCATCAGGTGACTGGGGCTAAGCAATACAGATCAAGTCTCTTACCAGCTGTCCTGTGAGTCAGACCTTGATTACAATACTGACATTAACATTTTAATCACATGCATGCTGCTGCAGATTTTAATGACCAACTTGCTATGCCTTTGCTTTTTGAGGATCAGAAATTAGACCCTTGTTCGTAGCTTGAGTGCGTACAGCATCAGAACAGCCGCTACCGTAGCTGTAAACATGGCATTGCTCTCGCCGTGAGCCTGCCCCCGGACATTAACCTTGCTGGCACTGGAACACCTCGCTGGAACGGGGACTTTGTTCTCAATTACTCTATTCCTGTGTCTGGGGCAGGGCTGGAAGTTATGAAAAGAAGAGAAAGGCGGTACTTTTGTATTCTCTGTAGCCTGAGGCTACGTGAAAATCTACCCAGTCCTTGTCTAACTATCGTTTTTGGATTCCCAGGGACTTTAATCAGTGCAGAGTAATCCAGAGATGATTTCCTCATCCTGCAGAGCTAGAAGCAGGGCTGCTGTTATATTTTACTGGTCGTGTGCTGTCAGAGCAAGTCAAAGAAACTTCAGTGCAAATGAGAATCAGGCCCCAAATCTGCGCGGTTCCTCTTACCCCGAACATACTCCACAATCTATTGCAAACACTGCAAGCTCAGTCTGTGAGGCCTTGCTCTGTTAAAGACTATCATGTCCAAGGTGGAAGGACAACCAAAAGGTCAGGATAAATAAACCGAATACAAAATTGCTTAAGGCAATAAAAAGCAACCACAGGCTTTCCTTGCAGTTCTGACACGCACCAGAACGTACTTCAAGATGTTAAATAAGCTGGGTTTTGTGTCACTGGGTTTAGCAGTTCGCTGGGTTTTATTCTCCCTCTGATACCCCAATACTTTGCTGAAATGATGAGGCCTTAACTGCTTGGTATCCCTTCCACAAACATGGGCTGCCTTTATCATTTGCTTCATCATGGTCATTTGCACTGAAAATACATAATCACTGTCAGAGTACAAAGAATCATTACGAATAATTAGTTACTTCCAATATGGCCAGTCAGTCTCATAAATCTTGAATATTTGGCTTTGGTTTTGGAAGGAGATTCCTTAATGGCTACACTTGTGAGACTCTGCTAATTGATATAAAATTGTATTCAAAATTAAATTTGTTTTAACAGATCTAAATCACCCCAATAAATCAGCTTCAGCCTATCTGCTTCAAGGGTTCAAGTACGCTTTTTTTTTTGCCTTTGGGAAAAAATGTGTGTGCTTGCAATCAGTGCGTAGAGGGGTGGATCTGACCCTCCCCTCGTTTACTAACTACTTCCATATGCTGACATCAGGGTGATCTGCTGGCCTGAGAAGGCATAAAGGAAGGGCAGGGGGTACAGCCACCCTTCAGCCCACTTGGGCTGGCTCTGGGCCATTCAGCCTTCCTGCCAGACAGGTGTGGGGGGCACAGCACCCTCAGGGCTTCAGTCGCTCTCATCTCTGAGCCTCAGCTATGGGGTGGCCAGGGTAAGAAAGGAATGGCCTGTATCTGTTCCAAGCAGGTAAAAGAGGGGAGGGAATTTTAATAAGAAAAAGGACTTCAAATGTCTCTAATAAATATTGATGGTTTATTGCTTTGTGGATAATAGCAGTGTGAATGGTAGTTCTTATGATGCACTTTTTTTCTTCAGAGTAACCTTTTTCATCTGATATTGTGGGTAAGGAAAAGTGACAGTAACAGTATCTTAATTTTATTTGACTGTATATACTCTGTTTAGCTTCTGAAATTGTTTCAGGACAGGATGTTGTTGTCTTTATCTGTACTTTAAAAAGGAGAAATGGAGATACAGAGACAAAACCCCAGTAATCCTTTCACATAACTTCTTCAGTAGGCCATCTTCCTCACCTATGCGCTGGTGAGCACAAAGGCTTCCTGAGATCCTGTGCGCTAAAAAACTGTTGGAAGAATTCCCCATTTGCATCCTGTCTGCTGTTACAGTCTGTTATCTTAAATCTCTCACTATTTTTTTTTGGTCTCTCCTCCAGAGATTCTTTCTTGCCTACTTCATCTTAGTAAAACTTTCCCCACCCTTCTCCTACCTAAGTTGTTGCCTGTATTGTTGCCTGTCTGATCTCCCTCAGGTTCTAGCAGTCGAACTTGTTCCATGTGGGCAGGCTCCGACTCCTGCCTGCAGCCCTGGGAAGTTTGATGCTCTCTGCCCAGGGATTTGCATGCAGATGGGTCAGGTTTCAGGAGGCTCTAAGCCTTCCAGGGTACGCGCTGCTTCTTGCTTCATACGTGTAAAGTCTGAAAACTGCTGTGGCTGTTGTCAGGCCCTGCAGCGTAATGATCGGTAGCTAATATTATGTCTTGCTTGACTAGGTATGCCTAAATCCTGTTGAGCTCAGTGATCTATTTAATGATTCTTTTATTTGCTTTTAGAATGTTGCTAGTGTATAACCCCCCTTCTTCAGTCTTCAATGTGTTGTGCGGTACATGGTGTTTAAAAGAAAATCTTCTCAGTCAGCTTTGTTAGGTGCAACCATTGCAACTGTCAGAATTTTTCCTTGCATAGAAGTTGTTTCTGCTTCCAAGGGTGTTGTGGGTTGTGCTCACTTTACTCTTAAATTTGTTAAAGTAATACATTTTAATTTAATCTCTTAGTGTATAATATCAATCAGCTAATAGTTGAAAGAAAAAACTCCAAAAAAATCCTCAACCAAACAAAAAGCCCACCGCCCACCCATCTTGGGGAAACCTGAAAATTAAGACTGTAAGGTGTATTTTTCTATTCTAAGCCTGGAAAGTGTGGGGCAAGCTGGTGAAAACTAACTCAGAGAAGATATATTTGGCAGTCTACAACTTCCAGATCTCTCCTAATAAAGGCTGTCAGGGTGTGCAAATGTAACTTAACACATGGTCAGCTACTTATGATAAACAGGTGCTAAAACATTTCTGCAGTATTTCCTCCATTAATATTTTGTCTCTTTAAAGAAACCATCAGGAAGATGTGTCATCTTAATTACAGTATCTGCGAGCCAGGAGTTTACTAGTATCTCTGTAACTTGCTAATAAGGCCTTCTCTGCACTGGGGATTTTAGCTCTGTACCAGCAGCAGGCTGAACAGAAATGTAGACTGGAAAAATTACAATGATACATAATTTATACTGGGTCATGTTACCTTTCATGGAAAGTAGGTGAGGTGGACAAGTGTTAAACAGGGCTTTATCCTCCCTATTCTTGATGGCTGTAATGGGGAATTTATTCCCAGAATGGACAAGGCTTAACAAATAATTGCACAGTTGTACGTCCTAATGTGTTTTGGATGGTCGGACCAACTTTGTACAAGCTAACTCAGAAGTGGATTCAAAGATATTTAGGAGAATATAATAGTTAAAATGTTGGGTTGACTGCCTGGAAGCATTTTGCAAGAAGAAAAGTAGAACTGGAAGCTAAATAAAAGGAAAGATCAAAATAGATCACTTGCTGCTAGAGTTGAGTGTGTAGTAAGGACTGAATTATTCTTAACTCTGAGGACTATTTTTTTGCATGCACTTCATTCCATTGCTAATCTTTTGTTGTTCTTCATCTGATTCACTGATTTAATTTCACTTCTGCAAACGAAGCAGGGAGCCTCAGTTTGAGGGGACTGTGAAGGCCTTTGGAAGGGGATGTATTGAATTTCAGAAAGCATTTTACAAGAAGGTGGCCTGCGACAGTCTTGTGCTATAGGACTTCCACTGGAAGCATATATTTCTCCCCCATAAGTCTTTTGAACAGTTTTATACCACACATGTTTCAAGAGAATTAAATCAATAACAATCTGTACCTTTCTAACCTGAAATGCAAGCTCGGCACGGCAGGAGATCAAGCTATGCAATTAACTGTTGTCCTTTCAAAGGAATTCTGACAGATATTTATAGTTTACTGTATTCCATTTTCCTGCCATTGGAACGTAACAGTGCAACTGAATGCAGTTGACTGGAACTATGAAATAATTATAGCAATAACTATTTCCTTCTCTACGGGGGAAATCTTGTAAAGTGCTGAATGTGGGAACTGCTGATGTTCTTACCCCTCAGAATTCGGTCCATACCTTTGGTTTATCATGCATCCCTAGGTAAGTTGCCCAAATGAGGGGGTTTTTTTTGTTTCCATTACCTTCAGCTTTTTCTGATGTCATGTTCTAAATCTCATGTTCAACTGGACATTGAATGAATTAATGCTGTAGAAATAAATACACTTGAAAGAGCTTTCTAAATTTGGGCACGGTCAGTGTATGAAGTAGAAAGACTCCTCTTTAGTAAAATAAGTCATATAATTGTATGGGAGTTGGGAACAGTCTGTTAAGAAGAAACTATGCAATATTACTAGAAGTGAATAGGTTGGCATTTGACTGCTAGGCACTTTGCAAATTGCAATATAAAGGCACTTATTTTATACCCTGAGCTGTCACTGTAACTTACGTGCTCATGCTTGTGACTTAGTAGCATGACAGGACATTGTTACTAGGCTAATTAATTTTAAGCAATCTTTTCTAACAGTATGCTTGAGAATGACATTCATTTGCTGCAAACTTATGAGACATGGATGCATCAGGAAAATAGTAATGCTGAATCCCTTGCTGGCTCAGTACAAGTCTCTTCTCAGAGGATATTTGCTGTGTTGGGCACTTTAGATGCCTCTCCTACCGATAGTAATGTCCTCAGCTACTTTGCTTTATGGCTGTAAACCAACAGAGGTATGCTGTAGGTGCCAACCACCCATTAAGTTTTACCACTTCTATAATTTTTCATCAAGTGGGTTGAAGGTCTGCAGCTGGCTTACCAGGTCCTAGCAAGCTGCCAAACTAGGGTCAGATATAGCTGTTGCTTGACTAAGGTGCTTTGGGGAGCAGTGTGGTAGGGGCTTGTTGTGTGTTTTAAAAAAAAAAAGTTCAGGGAGGCCAGAGTAGGCTAAGAAGAAGTGGAAATGTCCCTTCCAATCAAAGGAAGTATTGGAATTATTTTCCTAACAATGTTCAGAAGGGATGGAGAGTAAGAAGTGTGCAGATGCTCTCCAACTTTACCCCATTTGGAGTGGGCATTAAGTTAAACCCCTCCTCCAAGAGGAAAAGACCGAGAACAGGGAAGAAAATGATTCTCACTTTATTCTCACAGGTGGCCCAGACTCCTGTGGCTGTTGAAGAATACAGGCTTGTGTGGCCACCTCAGAAGGTGATGGTACTGAGTCACTCCTAGTAGCAGTGCTGTTTTGGAGTCCCCCAAACTCATATTGAGACTGAGTGGATAGGTGGTGGTACCCTAACAAAAGGAAAAATCCAACAACCAGCTTCTCCTAAGTTTACATTTCCTGGGAGTGTTGTCAGAAATGTCAAGTCCACTAGAAGGAAAGCAGTTAAAGAACTGGAAGATGTCTTCTAAATGAACCAGGTTTGGAAATACTCCATCATTAGGGTTGGGGTTTTTTTCCATATGAGGCTCTTTATCCAGAATGCAGCTCTCTGACTGCTAGACCCAGTGATGTACTAAAGCACCAGCCTGAAACCCAAGCTGTGTGGCTCGGCTTCTGGAAGTTCACTTCTGTGTATGAAGAGAAGATGATTTGGGCTTTCTGCACAGTGAGCTGGTGTGTGCTTGAGGATCAATACTATAGCTGAGAACTCTCCTCCTGAGATGTCTGCAACAAACAGTACATTATTTATGTGCTCTTCTCACGTTTCCCTGTGTGTTATGTAAATACTAATCAAGGTGAAATTGGATGCAGCCATGTCTAATTTTTACTTCAGTTCAGCTCATAACTGACGGTTGGGATGCCAAGAGCTGGGGCTCTGTTGTTCCCAAGCCTCGCGCTCTCCTTTGCTTACAGAAGGAATGGGGAAATATCAAGTCCTATCCAGCCTTTGCCCTTTGCCCACAGCTGATGTTACTCATTCAGATAACCAGCAGCATGGTTTATTCCATTTATTCAATGTTTTGCTAGCTTTGCACCCTCTCCCCATGTCTTGAGTTTTTCTCTTTGTGTTTGTGACTCTTCCACTGTGTTTTTATTCCAGTTCACCTGGGAGCAGAGGGTTTCTTCTTCATAGTTTTCAATTTGATTTGCAGTTCCAGAAGTGTAGTTTTGGTTGTTTGTATTTACTTATAACATCATTATATTTTTTACCTGATTGTAGATCTGAAAAAAAAAAAAAAATTTGCCTTACTCCAGCTTTGCTAACCAAAGTTTCTTGTTCATATGTGGTAAAAGCTCAGTGTGCACTGCAAGGATTCCTTAATGTGCATGGGTGTGCCTGCCAAGCAGGGCGGCTATTAGTCCTGTGTATGATGATGGTTTCTGTGATGAGCGTGACTGTCTCTATTGGGAAATGAACTGTGGACACCTACTCATTTTTCATAGGCCAAATTGCAGTGATCTTTCAGCTCTCTGAATTGCCTACACCTCAAAAAAAAAAAAAGTCCCTAGGACCCTTTAGAGTGATGCTAATGAAATAGCCGGGCTGAGCGGCTATCCTGTAAGCAGGAACCACACTGTGGATGCAGCCATTTCCCTTCTGCCTGGCAGACTTCTGATGTACTTGATGTACTTCTTCACACCCCTCAGCCCCCCCAGCTTTTTTTTTTTTTAACACTTGGTATTGAGATGGTTTTTGGGTGCTGGTTACTCAAGCTTTCTTAGCTGTGATAAAACCAAAGGAAGAGGATTTGAAGTCACTGAAACTTTGCTTAGAGTTCTGTGTCACTCTGTAAAGCTCAAAAGGCAACACTTAAGAGAAAAGAGATTAAAGGTGGCATTCGTACTTTTTCTTGGGAGAAGGAGAAAAGCATTACCAGTAGCATTGCTGATAGAAATATAATACAAATTCAGACCTTGGAAACAAAGGATCCTGGCTCTCAAAGAATTTAGTCCTAACACTGGACTTCAGATGCTTCCACACTTGTATCTTTGGATGATCACTGTATTTTGTTCATGCTTTTTAAGAGCTCCCTGGTGGTACATACCAGCTCAAAAACTTGTGCCTGAGATTTTTTTTTTTTTCCTTTCCTCCCTCTGTAGTTCTGGGGTTGTTTCTGACTTGGTCTAGCAGGGGGGAAAAAAAAAAAATTGCTTAGTGGAGCTTTTGACTCTCAAAATAGCAGGACAAGGCCAGTAATAAACTTATAATGGAGCAGTGCTCAGCAGATGGAGAGGACAGGGCCCTTGATGAAATGGGAGCTGTGGGACCTGTCTCATCAAGCAAGTGTCACAGCTGCCTTCCTCCTCTAGGACAGCCATAGAGAATTCATGCCGGTGCATTAACTTCTCCCAGTGAATCAGGTGTGTGTCTGTATTATAAAGTAGCGGGTTTCTCTCTGATTCTTCTAATGTTACATCACAGCATGTGTGTATACACAGCTGTCTTCTGTTGTCTTCAGAAAAAAATAACCCCCTTTTTCTTCAATAAAGAGCTCTATGTTCTGAGATTTGGACACTGTGCTCAAAACAATGAAAGGTTTTCCTTAAAGCCAAGCTTTCCAATGAAGTAGGACAGAAAGAATACTATTAGACAGTCAATTTGAGCTTCAGAGCTATGCAGGTACTTAGAAGTGTAATCCATCAGGTACTCGGATCTACGACTCTGGCTGAAATCTTGCAGCCGTCAGCATGCCATTACTCCCAGTCACATCAAGTGTGGTGAATAGTTAATAGGGGTTTTGAAAGGAGGAGTTAAATTAGCTTCCCAAAATTCACCTTAAGAATACAGGGTCTGTCTACAGCTTGGATAGTAAGGTCCAATTTCAGGCCACTCAGATAAATCACTAACACCTGGTTTTTTAGTTCTTTTTTCCAGAGCTGCTGTTTTAACTTGCATTTAGTGAACCGTTAAACAACACTGTGTTCTTCTACAGCAAACAAAGTGTGTTGGCAGATGATAAAGATCAGAAGAAATACTAGTTACTTTTTTTCTTGGTAGATGTGGCTTTCGGTTTAGAGTGAAGGAAGGCATTTGAAAGCATGTAAGGAGAATGCTACAGGATGAGTGTAAATCTCACGTCAACTCTGATTAACTTGGCTTATAGATATAGTTCAAAGTAAACTGCCACATGGTCAGCAAAATGAACTTAACCATTCAGTCATCCTGATCAGTAAAAGAGAGTATGTGTTTGTGAGAGAGAGCAAAGGATGTTCATAACACGCTTCCTCAAAGCAGAAAAAAATACAGTCAGCATCTGCTGGGTGGCAAATTCTTTGCCAAAACAAAGTTGCTCAACTTTTTCCAAAGATGCTGTTCGTGAAAAACAAATGGGGGAGGAGGGGGAGTACTGATGAAAAGGGTGATCTTCCAATAAGCAGAGCAATATGAAAAAACACATTGCTGGAGAAGTTATGTGTGGGGATTTAGCTGTGCTGTTGCTGTCTGGGTTTACTGCTGTGTTATGCACAGTGCTCATGGGCCTAGACTTGGGTTCCAAGCGCTGCGCTGCTTGTGCCCAAAAGTGCGAGTGTCCATTGTGTGTCAGTCACTCTGGTGTCTTTTCAGCTATTTGGACTGCTGGTTCAGTAGGGAGCTGCTACAGGGGACAGTGGGGCTGAGTGCTGGAACTCATTTGTAAGTACTTGTTTTCCGCTTTGCGAGAGCAGCTGGATAGAAGGTATGAGTTACTATAAATTGCCAGGCTAATGCAAAAAGGTGTTTGCATAAATTATTGGAGAACCCACTTGAGCTTGTTGAGCGGTGCTCCCACCAGCATTAAGAGGTCACTTAACCCTTTGTGCAGCCCTGCTGCAGAGCCCAATCATGCATTGCAGAATTAAATGAGTTCCACCGTTTTTCTTCTGAGCGTTGCCCAGAACTGATGCAAAGTGACATCTGACAGCACAGGCAAAGCAGTGACAATGCTCTGAGACACTAATAATAGCTGTAGAGCTAGAGCAGTTTTCCTCTATCCTTATTTTTTATTAGATTCTCCCCCCTTTGGTGAGGAAATGTCATCCCTGGCACCGTTTATCCTTGGAAACCACCTTTGAGCCATTTAATCACAAGGCTGGCTGCACAGTGGAGTCAATGTGCTAGGAATGCTCCCACCATAATCTCTTTAAAGAACAGCTGATACATCATTGAGAACTTTGGGGGGTGGGGGGGGGAACCCAACAACACACCAAAACAACAACAAAAAAATCCCTTTCCTCATGGGTGATCCTTTCCAGAAGTTAGGAGCAGTGAGGGGTGCTGATGGGGGAAGCTGAACTGTCTCTGGAGCCACATGGCAGCAAACACCCCTGGAAAGGCAGCCTGCAAATGCTGTGCAGACTCCTCTTCCCCCCTCCGTTTCCTTTGTTACTAAGGAGATTTACATTGAAACAAGCTCTGCAGGAATCATCAGGTTTCTAGTAAGGGGTTCTTAATATTTCTACTCCTTTATAATTAGTAAAGGAGAGAAGATATTAGAAATGGTTCCTGTGAGGGACTCTTGGGGCCAAATTACAGTAAAATGGGAAAATTTCTGAGCAGCCCTCTAAACCTCAGTTGTGTGGTTGTGGTCAATTTGATGGGAACGCCGAGGTAATCCCAGGGTCAGAAGCAATGATGTGATTTACTTTAGCAGGACAGAAGTAGATCGGTCACTGGTGGTTTCTGGGTTTTTTTTTTGTATTTTTGCTTTAAATTCTCCTGCTCAAGTTGTGTGTTCCTTGCACTATTGCCTGTTTCTGTAGGATGTTGTCCTATTGTCCTGAGGGCAGCTGCAAGACTACAAAGAACAAATGAGGCTCTGGGATACCTGAATTTATTCAGATAGTCAGGTGCTTTTAACCATTGCTTCATGGATAGGTAGAAGACAGTGAATTTTGAGTGCTAGGTTTACAGAAATAAATAGGTGCCTAAGGAGGAACTCGAGGAAGAATTTAGGCACCTAAATCCAAAAGGATAATCCTTACTGCTCCTGCCTACCTCAGTAAGCGGCTGAGTATCACCACCAAGAGGGTTCCTTAGGTACTTAAAGCTCTTCTCTGTATGTCTAGAATTATCCAAGTCTTGTTGATGCTGAACTGCTCAAATCTGATCTCTCTCCTAAGCCCTGTCAAGATTAACAAACCAGGCTTTCTCCTGACTGCCTCCTGAGAGGCCCTGCTGCTAGCACAGACAGAGCATGCCTACAGCATGCCTCTGCACCAACAAAATACAGAGACAGCTGCTATTTACATTCCAAAGCAGAGGAAGAGTCAGGGATATCCCGCTGCTATAAAATAGCACAGAATATTAAATGATGAGAGGAGCTGTTGCACGAGCAATGGGCTATTGACCAATCTCTTGTGTGCTCCCCCACTGCAGCAATTTCAGCAGCCTTTTCATATTCCCTCTGATATTGCCTTTGCAGTATCCTCAGCTCTCCCATCTTCTTCACATCCCTGCTGTCATTTCCCTCTACCTCGGACACCTTTATGCCTATCTCTGCCATGTTCCTGGCTTCTTCCCATGCCCCCTAGGTCTAGCCATGTCATTACCTCCTGCTTTCTTCTCTGTCCTCTATTTGGCCTGCTGCTGGGAGGGAAGCAGCTCATGGTGTGGGTTGTTGGGAGCAGTATGTGAGCTGAGCAGTTGTGTATTGTGTGTGTTGGTTGAAATTCTGCAAGAAAGTGGGTATCATAGAATCATAGAATGTTAAGGGGTGGATGATCTCTACCTGTAGAGATCATCAAGTCCAACCCCCCTGGGTACTGAGTGATTTTCCAGTACCATCCACCTGAGTCCCCATGGCCATGTAAGAATTTGAGTTTCTTTACAGTTCAGTAGTCCAAAGTAGTTTTGATGCGAGGCATAAATGGCCAAAATTTAGTGATTATGGTGGACAACGTGGAACATGCTTTGGGAATGGAACTGTTGGAGATTATTCAATGTGAATGTGAAGGAAGTACAGAGAAAGGAAAAATTTGTAGGTTCCTATGGAAGAGCAGCTGAAATCTTGGAATAATAGCTCCCTCTCATTTCAACTTTCATCTCTTCTGTATGGTGCAATCTTAATATGCATTCAACAGGCTAACAACATTAGGTCCCCTTTCACCTTGGCAGCACTTCTGGTGGTACCATTATACAGCTCTGTGGTTGCTGATTCTTTTTTCCCAACTGTTACACATCAATATTTTTTCTTGTGTTGATTATGCAGGTTCTTCTCACCTTAGAAATATGGCTCTTCTGGCTGTTGCAGTGGAAACCAGCCTTTCCATTTACATCTCTTCTCAATACCCAGAGCATTGCTATGATGCAGACTTTTTTTTTGTTTGTTTCACTATATTATCGTCTTGTAGAATTAACCCTCAGGAAATCAGCATCTGGTACCAGTTATTGTTGTCTAGCTAAGGGGGCTGAATCTCCTGCCTTACAGCAGTAAAGGTCTAGAATTCCTTTCCCCTGGAGTGCATGGACACCATCAGGAAAGGCAGAAGCTTTTCCTGAGACGAGGGACATTGGCAAGCTTCCCAACACCTGTTGATAGCACAAAAGTGTACATTACAGGCTGTGCTGTACAATCCCATAGTAAAGAAACACTATGAGGCTATTAAACACCCATTTTAAATTGCACCTTTGATCAAATTCCTAACCAAAGGCAGCATTGCTGTGTAGTTCTGTGTTCGTGCTTTGCAAATTACATCCCCAGATGTATGAGATCTCTGGAGACTAGAGGGGAAGGAATGTCATGCACACAATAGAGCTGGAAAAACCTTCTGTCTTAATGGTGTCCCATCAATTCTTATCTGATAATCTCTCCTTTTGAAGGTATGTGGAAAGCCAAAAATAAGAACAAAGCAAAGCATAGACATAGATTTGCCCTGACCTGTCTTCTAGACTGTGTCTCTCTGGAGCTCTACTTGCTTGCTATACTTGTCTTGCTGTGACCTCTCTCTCATCTTGCTATCAAGCTCACTTGCTGGTGTGAGAAGCTCCCCCTCCCTTCCCCCTTCCCTTTTTCCAACCTCTCCTGTTTGTAACAGCTTCCTTGTGCTTGTCTGCCTTATCCACTTTGTCTTATTTTCAACAGAGATTAGAAATAGCTTTTCTTCTGAGTCTCAAAGTTTTGAATTCCTCTATCTTCCTGCCACTGCTTATCTTGCTGCTGTATTTTTAAACTCTTAATACGCTCTAGGATACTTGAACAAAGTAAGAGTAGTGTAGCAGCCTTCCAAAATTCTCAGCAAAAGCGCTTTATCAAAAAAAGTGCAAGGCATAAATATATGTATCTATTTTTTTAGTTGTTGAATAGTGACATCATATGATAGTGGAGTGATTTTGAAGTGTGATAACTGCATTAAACCCCTGTCTAAAATATCCACGTCGGCTTTCATGGTAAAATCCATTCTATTCTGATCTATCATGTGTTGTATCACTTCTGGTTCAAGGTCTCTGTGGGACTGGGAAGCTTGCAGTAGCTAATTAAAAGTAGTGTGGAAGGTGAAGGATTAATATTAGCACAGTCCCTCGAACTGCACAGATGAGATCTCAAGCAGAGAGAGGAAGCATGACTTGTAGCTGGTAGCAGACTGGGGAAATGAACTCTGACTTCCCCATCCCAGCTAGCAGTGAAGGCAGTGGGCCATCCTTCCTCTAGCCTGTGGTTTGCTCCAAATACTCTTGGAGGTGTGAGAACAACTTTGCATTACCTAGGGAATAGATTCTTATCTAGGTGCTCCAAACCACTGTCAGTGAATCTCTTGAACACTTTGAGCTTAATGGAAAGAAGTACCAGCTCTTACTGTTGTTGAACTGCAGAGGTTGCCTTGCAGGCTCCTTGAAAGCTTTAGCCTAAAATCTTGGGCTGATGGCTTTGCAGGTCTTACTGAATGCAGACACAGGTACATTCTGGTCGGTCCTTTTCATGCTCTGCCTTAAACAAGGGCCCGACAGACAATATCGGGATAGTAACCAACCTTTTCCTTTCCTACTGCTGCCCACCTGGGAATTTTAGCTGCCGTGTTCTGAACAAGGAGCTGGTTCGCTGTGGTTGTTTGTCTTTCTCTTTTATTTGCTTAATTATGCTTGCCCTGAAGACAGCTTTACGATACATATCTAGCTTTTCAAATGATGCCCTTGCAGTCTTTGAAGTTCATTATCACCTTGCAGTGCCCATAACTGTTTTCAGGAACCCTGCCGTTTTCCAGGGATTGGAGTATTAGCAGTGGATTATACCTGTATTATACAATATTATATAACATTATATTATTATACAGTATTATACATGGCCTCCACTGGAACTTCTCTACAAGACCCTCTTACTATCTCCCCTTTAAGTCTTGTGCTTTTTGTCAGTTCAACTCTCTCCCTGTTTGACCTGGTTCGAGTGAAAACAGAACTAACTGTTCAGTGATTTTACTTTTCAGCTCAGTTTTCTAACTAACGGCACTTTCTGAAGTCAGCAGCCTGTTTTCACAGGCACTGTCTGCTGCTGGCAGTGATAACACCCCGTGTTTAGAGTTACTGCCAAGGATTGGTGTGCAGACCAAGGCCACTGCTGGATCTTGTTGGTGAAAGGCTGCACCTGCAGGGAGGAGTGGACAGGGCAGGTGACCCCAAACGAGGTATTCCAGCCCATATATGTCATATTTGGTATAAAGCAGAGGGATCTGGAGGGTCTATAGGGCTTTTTGTTAGCTTGCTATCTGGCTTGCTTGCTTGCTCACTCACCCTCTTTCTAGGGGCTCCCGGGCTCTTCTCCCCTCTTGTCCCGCTTTGCCAGATTTGCTTGGTTGGCTCAGGTCCTCTTTTGGTTCCTTCCTTAGAGCATCCAAGGAGGACTCTGTCCGTTCTGCCTTCAATCCCAGTCAGTGTGTCCCTGAATCCCTAAACCTTGACACTGTTTTATGAGAAATAGAGGCATGATTACCTTATTCACGGAAGCAAACATTTAAAAATGTGAAATTTCTCAATTAGAGAATTGCAACAAGCTTGTGGCCTCTGTGGTGACTGGGGACTTCAAAAGCACTTCCCTTCCAGGGGGGGAGGAGGATGCCCAGTGTCTGTTCCAAAACTGGCAGTTCCTATTCAAGCAAAAGGCAAACTTCCACCTGATGTTAACCTTGTAGAGCCAGTGAGACAATTCATCAGATTGCATCTAATACTGCATGTATTTACTAGGAAATTAATTACATCTTTTTTTTTTCCAAACTGGTTTTATATTAGGGACAGTAAGTTAACTCTTGTTGTTTTGCTGTAGGGGGGAAAAGAAAAAAGGCACGTGATATCTGGCTCTTCTGATTTTTGTATTCTTATGCTGAGTAGCTGCATAGAATTTGCATTACAATGTAGCATAAATAAGAGATGCCACCAACTGAGGTGTAAACTGAGCAAAATGTAGGGAGATTTCAGTACAACCAAATCTAAGTGATTTGAGGCAAGATTGGAATGAACTCGGAGATTAAAAGGTGCTGTTTGTTGGTTCTTAAGCCCTGTGGTCTGCAAAAGTCCTAACTTTAAGGTGCCCAGTTGATCTTAATTTTCAATATAAGTAACAGTGTCTGTGGTATAGATGCCAGGTTTGTCAGGCAAAGAGGATGGGGAGAAATATGAAGCCCTGTAGAACAGGATTAGGCAGGATTAAAGTCTGAAATGATCATACTGCACTGGGTAGTAGATACTGCCACAACCAACTCGATAAAACTCAGTGGGACACTTGACATTGCACATTTTCAAGCAGCAAGTCATAAATCTATATTAATCTGAAATCTTCTGCACTCAGTCTGATGGGAACAGAAACATGACACAGCTTCAGGTGCTGGCATTGGGGAATAAAGCAAAGGTTGCTGCCTTGCAGGGGCAGATCTCTGCTAGGAAAAATGGAAAGCAACTTGAATGATGTATGTAATTATGCTTGTTTGCAGGGCTATGTGATTTCTACAAACCCACTGAGAATCCTTAAAACCTTATATTAAAACCAGCTATAGATATATTTTTAACAATGGTTGTCTCTATATAATTATATATACATATATAGCAGTTGGTATAGTAGTTGCCAGCTTAACAGTCCAAAGCACATAAACATTTGCTTACCTTTTATAAATTAAACCATACTTAAGTGCTTTGCTGGACCGGGAAGTACTTAAGTGTTTTGCTTAAATGTTGGGCTGAGTCAGGTCAGAATGAATTCAAGTTCTTCTCATCTTACTGTTGGTATGAAATCACTTAGCTTAGAGCTAACCTGCACTTTGAAGACCAGTGTCAAACAGGTGATAGAGAGAAGATGTATTCTGGCATCAACACTGTGTTTCATTAACTCTATGTACGTGGTGCACGTGCTGCTGGTGCTCTGGCAGCGTGGGAGGACCAGGACATGGATCTGTGCAGCAGGGCTGGCTGCAGTCTGGAGCTCTTTATTTAACCCAGTGTTCTTCAGGCTTTGGATCAAATAGATCTTTGAACTGTTGCAGACTTCAACTCTGCCAGCCCCTAACCATGAGGTAACCGTTTGCTAGGTCCAATATGAGTCATAGATGGGGAGGATATTTCTGGTTTCCAATTAAAAAAAAAAAAAGGTGAAGCTCATAATCATGAGCAAGAGGTCTCTGTGCTGTAATGGGAACCAGCTGGTGTGGTAGGCCATTTCAGACTAAAATCTGTCTTTGTTCAAAATGTGGCCCCACCATTATCACGGTTGGAAACAATCCTTGGTGCTGACATGGTAATGACAGCTTCATGTTTTAGACACGTCTAATGGCACTAAGTCCTGAACTTAGCCTGCATTTATCAAGATAAGTAAGCTAGTCAGGCAAGAGCATGGTGGGCCGACTGTATTCTGTTAGATAAAAACGTGTGTATTTCCTCTCTTGGAAGAATAATGAACAGAAAATGACTGTCAAAATATTTCTCTCTGGAGAGACTCCAAAATAACTGACACTTATATGAGCTCAGTGCCATCAGCAATGTGAGCTTCCTCACAAACCTGGCGGAAGTGGAGCTGTGGCCAAGGGACGTGAGGATTTCTCCTTAAAACAAACCAGAGCCTGGGAGAATCATTTTCTCACAACTCCCCATAGTTCTCATTTGCAATTGGACCTCTCCTGGCAATAGCTGCACTATTGTGGTCACTAAATGAGATGATGTGGTATGTCCTTTAGGTCTTTTGAAGCTGATGGACAAGGTCCTGGTGATTTTGGTGAGGTTGGTTGTCATGTAGCATTGTCTTACACTTGCTTTAGCTGACATTTTCACTAGAATTCTACAAACCAGTAGAGAATCAAGCCCTGCAATTTCAGCTTTACAACTCTTGGATTTTCCTCTTAATCCGACTGGAAAATAGCTCTTCTAATGACTTTTCTGCAAAATAAAGTGCATGCATAGATTCACGCAGAGCTTAACGTGCTTGTCTGGCGTACCCCCTCTTCAGCTATTTGCCTTTGAGAATTCTGGGAAGTGCATGTCGCTAGCAAAGAGTCTGCCGTTGTTTTAGGGAGGATCCATTACAAAAGCATAGCTGGGAATTTGGAAGGTGTTATTTAGAGTGCTAGTGCACTTCTGTCTGACCAGAACAGGAGCGTGGTTGGAGTTAGCTAGTGGTGCTTTGAGCTCAGAGCTAATGGCCCGTGCCACACAAGATACACTTCTCTGACGGCCAAGTGTGCTGTAATGGTAGAGTAAGCTCCAGCAATGCTGCAGCACAGGTAAGGGCTGGAAGGTGTATGTAAAGGGCTGTAGAACAGGTCAGGTCATGCTGCTGATCAAATGCGTCCTGCAAAGGTGTCATAACACTCTCCAGTCTGGGCAGCTGGAAAGTATGAGAGCAGGGTTTTGTAAGACTGGATTAAGTTGAGTTTATTACTTTTTTTTATTCCTTCAAATTTGTCCCTCTTAAGCTGTGATGAACTTACTTTTTACTGTTGGCAAGTGGCTGACACTCATGCTGATGAAATGACTCTTATTTTTACTGACCTCTGTTCCATGCTATTCACTGCAGATAGCACGGATTTTCTGTATGGGCAGCCAAGAAAATTTCTTGTAGCTGGGGACAGTGTGTGTGAGGAGTTTTATCAACTTTTCAGCTGCCAAGATCCCACTTTTCCTGAGTGTTTCAGGATCATCTGGGGGACGCTAGTGGTGAACAGGACAGTAGCATCTCTAATACAGGACCCACTGTGCATCCAACTGCAAGATGGACAAAAGGATGCTTCCTGCAGATCTTCAGTGGAGTCAAGTAGAAAAGGTCTTTTAGGCTTCATGATACTACAGGAGTAACATTGGAATCTGAACTTATCCCTGTGTTCTTTGAAACTAGAGTAGGGTGCTGACATAGGAGTTGCTCTTTGTCAGAAGTCCCACACTTGTGGAAAGTGTAGAGAAGAGACAGCAGGGTACAGGGGTCAGGACAGTTTGGAGAGCAGGGACCACAGCTAGGTAAGGTATTCAGGTGTTTGAGGAGGAGGCAGAAATGCAAGCTTCCACTGAAACTACGTGGCCTTATTCTTACCCTCTGCATGCTGTGGGACTACTCCCTGGTGCTTGCAATGCTGTGTTGGGTGGCGAAGCTGCCTGGGGCAGGGGCTCCTGCCAGCGCTGCCCTGCTCCCAGGGCTGCTCACCTACTGCACACATGGAATAAAAGCAGGCAGCAGGAGAAATTTATTTCTTTGTATCTGAGAAGCAAGGAATGGTATCACAGACAAGACAAACAGGCAGTTAAGAGTGGGTGGGAACAAACCACCTACATTTTCCTTTTTTTTAACAATTGTTACTTAAAATGAAGTCCAGCTCCTCCCTCCCAACATATGTTTTTGCATGAGATGGTTTTACCAAGAAAGGGTAGTAAACATTAGCAGTAAAATAGTATTTATAGAGCTATGTATTTGTGAAAGTGACTGTGGTTTTCCAGGTAAATAGTTGCTAGATTATTCAAAATACTGTGTATGTCTGTCAAAATCCCTGTGTCATGTGGAAGATTTCCTACACAGTTTCATAGAGAGCCTCTTTTTAACTGCTGGTGGTAATCCTGTGATGCATGTTAGGTTTTTAATAGCTTGCAAAGGTCCCTGATTGATTTTTCACACATTTATTTCCACAGCAATAAGGTTTTACATACTCAGATGTGGGAAAGGAAAAAAAAAAATCACAGGATGTTGAATGTGTTTCAAAACCTGTGTCTAAATGTCTGTCCTTAAAAGGCTCTCAACCTGGGGGTGGTTAAACTAATTACATTAGCAGTACTTGAGGAGAGCTGGAAAGTTTGCACTTTCTCAAGTAAGTGATTGATGCTTTTCCTAAAAGATGAAGTAATTTGCACTAACCCCCTGAAAATCCCCTGTTAAGCTGTGTGCTGACTCCTGCAATATGGGCATTTTGTAGAATCATAGAATGGTAGGGGTTGGAAAGGACCTCTGGATATCGAGTCCAACCCCCCTGCCAGAGCAGGATCACCCAGGGCAGCCCACACAGGAACAGATCCAGGCGGGTCTTGAAATCTCTAGAGAAGGAGACTCCACAGCCTCTCTGGGCAGCCTGTTTCAGGCTCTGTCACTGACAGTGAAGATGTTTTTCCTCATGTTGAGGTGGAACTTCCTGTGTTTCAGCTTGTGACCATCACCTCTTGTCCTGTCACAGAGCACAACTGAAAAGAGACTGACCCCTTTTACTTGACCCACACCCTTCAGGTATTTGTAAACATTCCTAAGATCCCCTCTCAGGCTTCTCTTTTCCAGGCTAAACAGCCCCAGGGCTCTCAGCCTTTCCTCATAAGAGAGATGT
>JAAGNO010030524.1:22140-58119 GCA_033439905.1 Ceryle rudis
CTCCAGATGTGGTCTCACTAGTGCAGAGTAGAGGGGGAGGAGAACCTCCCTCAACCTGCTGGACACACTTTTCTTTATGCACCCCGGGATACCATTGACCTTCCTGGCCAGAAGGGCACATTGACATTCCATGGAGAACTTATTGTCCACCAGAACACCAAGGTCCCTCTCCATGGAGCGAGCTTCCTTCCAGCGGGTCTACCCCTAAGCTGTACCGGTGCATGGTGTTGTCCCTACCCAGGTGCAGGATTCTACACTTATCCTTGTTAAACTTCATTTCTGAAGGTTCTGGTGTCCATGGTGGGGCTGCGGTGGTCAGGGCCCTACTCAGCATTGTGCTGATGCCACACGCAAGGCAGTGTGGCCTGCTAGCAGAGCTTGGCAGTGACGTGGTTTTTTCATTAGCCCCAACACCGTTTGCTGTAGCACTCCCTCTCTTGTTGTCTTATGTTATTTCTGTGCACTAGAAGAGTACGCAGAGATATGGGGATAATTGGATACGTGGGAGAAAGGACACGAAAGAGTGAGTTTCAGTCCTAGTGCCGCTGCTGCGCAACCTCAGCCAGCTCCAGTGGTGCTGGCCTTCACTGCCCACTGAGACTGGAAACCCTGCAGGCTGCCTTTGTGTCCCCTGCCTGGCTGCTGGGCTCCATGTGCTGTATCATAAAATAGAATAGAAAAGAACACCTGATGTGACATGAGTGACAATTATGACCCAGAACCTGCCCTAGGAATTGTCCTTACAAGTTAAACTTCAAATATCCGCAAAGCCTTGATGAAGTTTAATGGGCTGTAGGCAGTTCTGTCATTTACATAGCAAACACCATTATTGGGGATATTTCCCTTCTTATCTCACAGCAGCTTGTCTAAAGACTGGAGTCCAGCCTAGCTCTTTCAGGGCTTTGAGTAAACAAACAAGCATGCATCCTATTTTTTTAAAAAAGACTGGCAATTAAAAAAAGACATCTTGCATTGTACAAACAGGAAGGGTTGTAAAACACACTTTGCAGGGAGTCAGTGGAAATGCGTTCAGTCTAGTTTATAATCACAGCACAATGAAATACCCTGAACATAAATAGCAAGAAATCAATTTTCTTTAGAAAAAGTAAAATAAAGAACATTAAATGATCATTTGACTAGATAACTGCAGTTTACTTGGTGGTATAACTGTCAGCTTGCCTGTGCACAATAATGGAATTAAAGCAGAGGGGGTATGGTTTAGATGTCTCCTTTTTTACAGTGACAATAACTCCCTTGTTTTCTCTACTGAGTAGATGTTTATATTCTAATTTTGTCTCTGCAGGCTACACAGAGCCTTAAACTTGCAAAAGGGATTTGCGAGCAGCTTGCTTGTCAAGAACAAATACTACTCAAAAGAAATGTGTGACTTATTGACCTTGAGTTCACTGAACCTTCATCTTGATGCTTCCGCACCACTAAGGAATTGGCTTCTCCAAAAATTAAAGGTTCCCAGATTAGAATAGAAGCTTCGACAAAGGGCCTGTATGGCTTTACAAATACACATCGATTAGAGGACTTTAAAAGAGCTTTGTTAGAACAGTGGGATTATGAAAAGCAAATGTTTGAGAGGTAAGAAACCAATTGAGGTCAAAGTTGATGAAAACCAGACTGTTGAAAATACAGAATTTCTTATTTGCATCTTGGTTAAAAATCTTCACTCTTTGTCCTCACCTGTTACATTATTCATTTGGAGATACAGTGGCAGTATCTGGCTGCCCTACTCATCTTGTCAACATGATGATACACTGTGAAAGAGATGATAACTTTCAAAAAGGCTCCAGTTTTGGTGTGTGTCCAGTATTTGTTTTGTGATATCTGATTCAGATTGGTCTGTTGCATTTTCCAAGTTGTTAAAAGTTTTTAAGGAAGTTTACAGGAATATTTCGAATTTGTACTCTTTTAATATCGGCTTTTAATAACTACATAGCTATGACATCTCTAGGGTTTTTTTCCCCCCCCGAAGAAACATCTCTCTTAAAATCAGCCCTGAGATTTCCATGAGGTCTTAGGGCAAATTGAACCTTTAATAGTTTTAACTTAGCTCTCAATCTTTTTGAAGCTTCAGAACTGCACCTCTTTCCAAGCCACAAGTATGAGATTTAATGCTAAGATGAAACTTATGACAGGTTAGTAGTTCCTACACAGAACTGTGCAAAGGAAATGCATTGTTCCACTATAGAACATATATGCATCTGGGCACATATGTGACTGTGACGTGGAGGTAAGAGTTAAATACATGTCCACAAAATCAGAAAGAATTTTGTTTAAAAGTTTATATAGATAATAAAATTGTGTATGGTTTTCTTATGCTCAGAAACCTCTTCTGTGTGGATGGTAGTTACTTTTTTTCAAACCAATTTACTACGTTGTTTTCTAGGTTATAACTCCTGTATATTTTACCTGTGTAATTACAAAGATATTTGTATGATGAGAAAACTTGGAAAACTGAGAACTTGTTTTGCTTACCCCGTAATCTGCAGAGTTTGCTTTGATGCTAGTCTGGCATAGCTCCTCCTGGGTGCCAGTCAAAACAAAGATTTTGCTCTGTACACAAGCAGTTCTTGTTTGGATGGTTTTGATATTTTGAAATGTGGGGAAATAATCTGTCTTGGATATTACTCATTTTGTAGCTGAATCAGGGTAAGGTTGAAAGCGTGAGGAATCTTTAAACTTGAAGTAACAGAAGATTTTATCCCCTTAACACAAGTGTTGCTGTCCCACTGTGCTGTATCATGGATAGTTTAGAAACAAAAATAGGAGGAAAAAAATAAAAATTTGAAAACTTTCAAACTGTCTTTTGCTGAAAGAGGATTCTTCAAATGCTTAGAAATGAAAATTGATGGAAAAATGCTTTAATGTTTTGAAACTTCTAGAGTACATTTTAGGTGCATACTTAATTTTGATAGTTCTTTTTCTGACTTCCTTACCCCATTTACTTGAATTAATAGGGTACTTTTTTGGCCAGCCATCAGGTATTTTTTGTAATGGTACTGTTGAATTGTATCACTTAAACTACAACTGCACTTATGTGGACTTACTGTTTGAGTTTTTTTTCCCAGCTTCAATTTGTCTTTTGAAGCTTAGATGGATGGACAGAACAAAGTATTCCATGAAAATATATATCGCACAAAATGACAGTACTGTGAAATGCCATAGTGTTTACATGCCTTTTGTTCGTGTCTCAGGTTCACTGAGGTAGCTGACTGTTGCCCATCTTTATATTCCTTCTGGAGAAGCAGTTGTTTGAGCCCGAGAGTATGCTGATGTTTAAAGACAAGCGCAAGGTTTCTGATTTGGGTTATCGATTAGAGGGGAGGGGAAAAAAATGTGTAGAGCTGCAAACTTGGAGACCAGCTGTTTGCTGGTTGTCTGTGTAACCAACCTACTGCAGTCCTGGGTCAGTACACCAGCTCCTGTGGTGACAGAAGTGGGTTATAGAAGGGGAAGCAGAACAGAGTCTTTATGCAGCAAGCTTTCTCTGTTGCCTTATTGCAGCCTTCCTCAGCCAGAAGTTCAATGTTTTGTGTCATACCTTGAAAGCCAGTTACTTCATTTGTCATTTCTTGTCTGTAAAATGGGAACAACTTTTCATTTTCTGAATTGGTTTGAGATCTGTGAATAAAAAGGCTTCGTAGTTATGATGATTAGCTATCTTTTCAGTGAGTCTATTTTGGACATTACTGAGGCAAAACCATCTAGTCTCTTACTCTTGAGTTCAGCAATTGCTGAGATTTTTTTAGTCTGAGATGGAATTTTACAGCTACTAGTAATCTGAACTACGATTATCTACTGTCTCGAGTAGAAGACAAGAACAGTGAGTAGGCTCAGACAAGACACTCAGTGAAGTTTCCAGCAGTGTTCCTGAGGTGCCTTGGGAAAGTTAATCATATCTCTGCAGCACCACTGGCTATCAAACCAGTATTTGCCATGTGTTAATGAGGGGGCTACACCCACTATAGAAGTGGTGAATGGGGAAGAGAAGCAGCATGGCACAGTGCTTTCCTGGTGACCATCCAGCCACTGTTGTGCCCAGAGCTGTGCAGGTTGCTTTGTAATGCAGGTTGTTCTAGCTGGAGGTTGAAAGTGTATCAAAAGCAATGTAAATGCAAGCTTGCTTTTCTGTTGACCATTTTCCTTTAGGACCATTGTTAGCCCCAGGTTTTTTGGTTTTTTTTTATAGAGCTGTAGATTGGATTTCAAGGGGACAACAGCCCCATTTTAAAGATGGAACCAAGTCCAGCCAAATGACAGTGGGTACAAAGAGAAACCAGCTGCAGCTCGGGCTGCCTGTGGTACCCAGGTGCTGCAAAGTCAGGCTGGCTGTTAAGTTTGCAACCAGGCAGGGGTGAAAAAAGGTCAAGAAGAATCTCGCTGTTCCCAGTGTCTGTCAGTAAGTAATCATGCAGATAAAAATCGCACCACTCCCTCAGCTAAACAAAAAATTTCTTTCTCTATCTCTATACCCATATAACATTACAATACAAGCCTCAGGGCATCTCTTGTCCTTATCTAAACAAAAGTCTTCTCTGAAAACCTTAGTCATGCAAGTTATGGCATGAAATCACCCTTTCAGCAGAAAAATGGTAATTTTGCATCTGGAGTCAAAGGAGGACTGGCTTGGTGTACAAAGCTATTATGTTTCTCAGATCCAATCACCCTTAGTAATTCGGGAGCAACTCACAGATCAGCCTATAAGGGTTTTTTTTAAGTGCAGGTATCTATCCCACTGAAGCTGTACTTGGATTTTTTCTTTGGGTCCTGTTAGTATATAAATTCGATGTAGTGTTATACACCTTCTAAGAAAAATGACAGACAAATTAAATAGGAATGACCTGCAAATAAATGCAAGCCCACGACACTGGGTCATTGTACTGTGAATTGACATGAGGAGGAGAGAAGGGGCATTCTGGAGAAAAGCAGGAGCATAGGGCAACCTGCTGGTGGTGCCATTTTTGTGAAAGCACTTGCAGTTGTTGTGGTAGGTAACTTAAAAAACTGATTATTAGTTGATTATTAGTGATTATTAGTTGCCGCCTTTTTGTTTCCCAGATACGGTGGAGAGGAACTGACATATCTTCCCTATATGGCATGCTCATGACTTTTCTAGTCCTTGATCCCATTGTTTGTGAGCCAGCACACAAAATTTTTGCGAACCAAGAGGGGGAGGGAGCTGTGTATGCTCTTTGGGCAGTGTCTGCACAGTTCTAGGTGGGCTGTGAAGGGTGCAGGTAGGTAAGCAGGTACAGCTATCTCCTGAGAAACAAATCTCTGGGCCAGAATCCTTCTCCAGAAAGAGAAACCCCTGTGGGTTCCTCAGTTTGTGTAGCATTAACTTGCACAGTTCGCATTGAACAGGATGTTAAAACAGTTCTTAAAAATAATTACGTATAATGATCCTTTTCTCTCTCTTCATGCTTTAAAAATAATTTGTCCTTATTAGTTCAGGCACAAAGGAGAACTGAGCTGAGTCTTCTTTTAAATAATCACCCCAGTCTTGTGTGTTAGTGGCAATGTAAATCTTGGTTTCTCCTCCTTGCTATAATTTAGACAAAGCCTGGAGCAGCCCCCTCCCCGTGCAGGTGGTGGGATGCTGGCAGAGGTGGCCAGGCTCCATCCCAGGGGTGGCTGCTCTCTGAGGTGGCCAGCTGTGGGATAGGGACTGTGACCAGGGCTTGCACCCGGGGAGGTGGAAACTCTTCTGGCTGGCTGGAAAAGAGATGAAAAATGGTGTGTGACCTAAGGGGTGGCTCTTGTCTCTAATGGCTTTTTTATTTTTTTTCCCCTCTTCCTGGTACTTCTGCAGTGTGCTTATACCCTGTGGAAGAGGTCCTGTAGTATCAGCTCCCTCCCTGCCTGAGACAGAGGATAACTGGTAAGCTTTGATTTCTTCCCTTATAGAATCTCAGTGCAAAACTTGAAGATCTTTAAACTACTGCTGATATTAAGAACTGCACTCTTTGCTTGCAATGGTCTTTCTTTGCATTAGTTTTACCTTGCTTTTTTTTTTTTTTCCTTCTTGGAGAGCTGGAAAGCAAGTTTTTATAGTTTTCATCTTCTTTTAGATTTTAAACAGTATTTTATTGTTTCTGCTTTACTTTTAAAGATTTACATTCTCTCTCACTGGAGAACTGGTCCCTCCCTTCCTCCTACAATCCCCAAATGCATGGGGGTTTTGAAAGTGCTGTTCACACTTCTTACTTCACTGTTTATGATTCTGGACAGTGATGCATTCAGATTATCACAGCACGGGTAAAATAATACACACTTCTTCACTTACATCCTATTACTGCACCCTAGAGAGCCCCATCACTTAGATTACTCAGGGGAAAGTCAATGACATGTGGTCTTTTGATTTTAAAATACAAACTGCTGCATAGAGATTTTAAAAATACCCTAATTTATTTTGAAATGGCCTATAATGTGCTGGTACTTTTTTGACTGTTTTATGAGACTGTGATTTTTTTCCATCTAGCTTCTATTCCAAAACCTACCAAATGATCATGATTTACTTTGGACATCTGTTAAATGCTGGGCTGTCTGGGGAATGAAGGAAGGGAGCTGCAGCCCTGATGGGAATATTGAAGGAAAGCAGTGAAACAGAGTGTGATTTCCCAACAATCAGGTAATTTGAGATACGCAGCCTTACTGCAATTCCTCTGACTTGCATGGGGTTTGCACATAAATGTGTGCATATCTGAACATGTTATGATAAACTGCTGTCATTAAATTTATTCATCTTGCTTAAGACCACCTCAAGCTGTTCCCTCTCAGATCTATTGCTTTGCCTTTTTTTTTTTTTTTTTCAACAAAGCCAATTCTGGAGCCAGGAGCATTGACAGGATGCTGGGACCTGTTTGATTCCCTTACCCACAAATGCAGAGATATTTCTGTTTTCAGATGTCACTATTAGTGTATTCTCATTTCTCCTCCTCTCCACCCCAGTTGCAGCCAGTACTAAAAAAGTTTTCTGGTTCCTTCCTAGCAGCTGAAGCAAACCCTGCTGCATTTTAGCTTCCTCCTGCAGGACAGATTTACTCACTGTGGTTACACTGTGGTTGCCACATGTTAGCTACATTAAAGGCACTGCTCCCTAATCTAATGAAACAGAAATCCATGAGATGTATAAAAACATTCTACTGTTCTCCTATTTTCAACAGCATTTCCTGTTCTTCTCTCTCCCCCCTCACTAATTACATGAATATGGGTTCAGTCTATTGGAAGGGAGCATTCAAACGGAGTGTGTTGGGCTAGGTTGTTAAAATATATCCACCCTGTTTGGATTTCAGCAGTTGTGATAACCAGGAGCATGGAGGTGATATTCCTGTTTGCCAAAGAATGATAGGTATTTATCTATGAACTATGAGTCAGTATCTAGGGTTCTTAATTGTTTGATAGCATTGCAAAAAGCACACTGAGTCAATAAAAGTTTTACCTCAGTAAAGATGATTGAAATCCACACAAAAAGGTGCTCTAAGGTTGATGATGTTTAATAGCATTAAATACACAGGCAAAGATAGTGAGATCTGTTGTATTTGTATCTGAAGAACAAACTATAACCTGAATAGGGGTTTAGAAAAAAGTATTCAAGACAATTGCTAAGTGCATTGAAACATCACTCCTCAAAGTGTCTGAGAAGCAGCAGACATTTGGCCACTTCAGCCACAGAACAAGCAGTGCCGTATCTCTGACTTGAAATGGTCTGTGTTCTGGCTTTTGCATTTGTAAGTTTTGTTGTTGTCATAATAGGAAGTTTAAGGGCATACAGGGCAGGAATTTATTTTTTTTTTCCTTATTGTTTGAGTGGCTGGATCACTTGTGTAGGAGTGCTCAGATGACTGCAAGAGCTGGGAACTAGAGTTGAGAGTGCTGGCTCCCTCCAACTGTTCCAGTTCTCCATTGAGTCAGATCATTTGGTATCTGGACTCCAGTATAAGGCTTAGTCAGAGATGACAGCAACAGAACTCCTTCGTGAGTCATCTGCTCAATCCTGCTCCAGACAGAGGGCTCTTCCTTGTGCTTTATTAGTCAGTCTGTTAGCTCCATTGTCTTGCTGTTAGATGTGTTGGTGGTTGGGCTTGTTTTTTGTTGTTTTGGTGGTTGATTTTTTTTTCTAATGTAAATTGGGTTATTTTTTTCCTGTGCTTTCAGTTCTTGTGACAGTGGCATTTTCAGCCATTGCAAGGATTTTCTACCTCTGCAGGTTAGTCCTGGCTTGTGCCACACTCAAGCAGATTACTTCCAGTCCTCCAGAGAAAAATGCTGAGGAGGCTTCCCATGAAGAAGCTGATCTAATCCATTTGAGCTGGTAAAAGATTTCTGTGAGCTTTGAAATATGCTAGACTGTGCCTTGCAAGTAATACATGTCGCTTTTATAGCAAGGCAACAATAATTCAAAGTGAGGATGATATCTAGAGATCTGTAGGTTTGTGACCGAAGAGAAACTCTTCTAGTAGCTGCTAGAAATTTCTATAATGAAATCCCAAACCCTGTGAAGTATTCCAGGCTTTGCTGCCAACCTGAAACCTGAGTTAGGGTTATGGAGGTCTATGAAACTTTCAAGAGAACCATGGCCAGTTTTTGGTTTCAGCTGAGTGCAGTAGTGCCATAGGTTCATTTAAATGCTGAATATGTGGAAATGAGTTCCTCTCCTTCCATGTGAATGTTAATTTAGTACACTTTGTTTAGCTGCGATGGCAACAGAGTTTTTGGAAACGTTCTGTGTGCATTAGTCATCAATATCTGAGTGATGTTTCTATTGTGCTCATCTGCCAATGGTCCTAAAAAGCATCAGCAATTCATCTATTCCAGCTGGGACAAGAAAGAGTGACAAACTGCAGCACTGCATTGAAAAAGCAACTAAAAATGGAATCATAGGGCATATTTATTGTATTTTCATGACTGCAGCAGTTAGGGACTGATTTTCTAGCCTACTGCAGCATTTGGGATTACCACTGTGGGCTGTCCTGTTTCATCCCACGGGATGACTCAGTCGGAAGTCTTCCGAAGCCTGTGTGGAGGATCAGCCTCTGAGAATTGTACTGATGGGAGGCAAGGAGCTGTATTCCCATACAGCTACCTGGTGTAGTGCTAGTTTTACTTGAGGAGCTGGTGCTAGGATATCAATCCTTAGTAAAGTTGAGGAGTTGGCATGTGTAGCACTGAATAAGTAGAGGCTCAGACCAACAGGATCACATCAGGAAGAAGGATGAACTCACAGTTAAGGTCCTGAGCTAAAACCTCAGGAGTCTGTGTTTGACTTTTGCTGTGCGAGATCCTTGCCTGATCTTGTGTTCAAGGTGATACTAGAGGTTTTATTTCTCCATCTGCCTGACCTTTGTTTCTCTACATAATTTGAGTGAGGAGAGGGGTCTTTAGTCAATGAAACGAGAGGGGTCTCACAAAGCTAACTTTGTTGGATAAGACTAGTTTTTGTGGAGTCTGTATCTAATAGACTCTTCCAGAGGCTGAATCAGAGTTGCCAAATGGCAGTTCCTGGTCTGAGTTGCCTTGGTTAAAGTTAGTCTTTGCAAATCCTCCTTTTTCTATCACTTGCCCAGAATGCCCCGTTGTCCTGTTATAGGTCTAAGGGGCTGCCCTGACCCTAAACCATGACACCTGTCCACCAGGGTTTTGAATGCTGTTGCGTTTTTGCCATCTGTTTACAAGACAGTCACCTTGGAGAGAGGCAACTCTCCTCCCTGCTGCAGCCTGTGCCCTGCCTGGTACTCCTACACTGGTGCCTGTGCTGCTGTTACTTTTGAGCACCTGTTTGCAGATGAGTTTGTTTATCTATAATTTATGAAGAGGAAAACAAGGAGTAAGAAAATTTTGCAGAGCAATGATCCCCTGCACCTTCTCCTGGGTAAAATTGCCCAAACTGGCCATTCCATCATCTGCTTATAAGGAGGAGGGATGGAGACTAGGAGGTTTTAAGGTCAGCACCATCTATTAGAGCAAGAATAGAAGGTCTGACCTTTTTCAAATGGTAAGCTTTGTCAGTGCTCCCATTGGGATTTTTCCCCAGGTGACTGTGTAAATGTCACTTGTGGTAAACCAGGGGATTGGAAGCACTATGAACTTCCATTCTCCTTCATGAGGCAGCACTGAGAGCTTCTGATGAGGTTATATGTTTTCCTAAAGTTGAAAACCTCAGAAAAGGGAATAGAAATGTATTTTTCATATTGTGTCTGTTCTGTAAAAATCGTAGTTCTTGAAGATGTCTGTTACATTGGCAATGAAAAAAAAAAAAAACCCAAACCAAAACTAAATCCTGTATAGCTACAATTAACACTGCAGCAATAACTCAGTGGCATATATTCCTCGTGTTTATTGATTAGCGAACAAGCCCCCTGGGGTTTACATTGCTTCCAACACATTTGGTTCCAGCTGAATACCTGCAGTGTGCATTGATCTAAGCCTGTGAGTTCTCCTAAATATCAGCCATCCTGTCCTATTGCATCACAGCTGTATATGAGCTGTTGTAGCTGTGCAAAACCAAGTGACTGAAAATGAAAAATCACCATGTGAAAAATGAAAGGGCACCTGTTCCAGTCTCTGACATCCATGAGTCCCCTCTGTCACATTGAGGTTACACCTGCATAATTCACTTGGCTTCAGTAGAGCGACTTCTGATTTATATTTGCATGTGTGAGAAGAAACTCAAGTCCCTCAGGGGCTATGGCAGCTCGGTGCTTCAAAGAATCAGGTCCCTGCTACAGAAGAGGACCAGATACCACAGTTCAAAGTGAATGGATGCTTATTTCTTTACAGCTTTTGTTTTCTCTGTGAGCATGAACTACAGATCATTGCACAGGCATTTCCAGTATAGGTGTGGCTGCAGTAATTACTGCTTATTCTTTTGAAAGAACTTGCACTTACAAAACAGAGCAGGATATGAAAGCAGAGGAACATGCTGTCTAAATGGACCCAATGTGACCAGCTGAGGTTCAAAGGTTAGAAACAGTGGGATGGGTTGCTTGGCAAGACAAGGGCTTCACTCTACGCTATGCTTGATGGGTTACTGGAAGGTGTAGGTGCCTTCTCGCAGCACCGTGCTGGGGCTCAGCACACTGGCTGGGGAATTGCTTTACACTGATGCTGAAGGGACAGTGCAGGTGATGAAGAGAGGCAAAGGGAGGATGGATATGGAAGAGAAGGAAGTCTACAGGGAGAGTGGTGCTAGTGCTGTAGGAGTAATGAGCTGGATTCGTTTCACTTCATCACCCTCTAATCTATTTTAAAGTTGATATTAAAGTATGAAATACTGTGTGGCAAGAAGGATGGAGATACAGACAAACTTTCAAACCAGTATTGAGGTGCAGGATAATTCTGCATTTTTATTCATAGCTGTATAGTAGAAAAAGCAGAGACTGCATGTGAAAGAGTGAGAAGATGCTGAGGAGCAAACCAGGGAGCGTTAATACATCAGTAATAGGGAATTTCTTCTTTCATATGCATGCTGTGTTGGTCCTAACCAAGCATAAAGGTTCCCCACAAATAATGCTGCCTTTGCTTTCCTCTGCCACAGCCTCACACAAAACTTGCCAGGAAGGGTCATATAGTGAGGACTCTGTCTGTGCTGCTCCAGACATGAAGTGGACCAGTCCTACTAACTGCAGAGCTGTTATGTCAGGGCTCTGGTACCTGAGCTCTCCTTGCTGTAGCCCAAAAGGGATGAGATATTGACCTATAAAGTTCTCTCCCAACCCTACTTTTCCATAATTTAAAGTGTCCTTCTCTTTTTGCTTTTGGGGATGTGGTCTCTCACCATGACTGCTTTCAGCAAAGACCTGAAGAAATGTCTTTTTCTAAAGTGCAGCTTTTCTTTATCTTGTGCTAAGTTTTGATGAATGCTGCAACAGCAATAGTGAAGACAACTGTGGCAGGACTGCAGATGAGGATCTGAGGATGTTACTCTTGTTAAAAGACAGGGCTGAGACTTTGGAGGAAGGAAGTTTGGATGCAGAAAGTGAAGAGGGTTTCACCCTGAGCTGGCTCAGCCCTGCTCACCCAGAGCAATCACAGCTGTTGCTTTGGATTGAGGAATAAGAAGCAGTCTCCAAGGTTCATTAGGCCCTCGCCTATTAAGGGCTTTAAAAACTAGGGTCAAGACCTTGAAACAGATCTGTAGGCTGGGAGGGAGTGGAGTATGTGCTGTCTGTGCAGGGAGGGGGGTGGTTTTGGGTCAGCTCCAAGTGGATCAGTGCCTGAGGTACAAACCACCTGGAATTAATTAAAAGCACTGGTGGCCGTTTCAGCAGAGGCAGAAGCAGGCTGAGAGACTGGGAACACGCTGCCCTTATCCCCCAGTTACACTGGTGGAGGCACGTGTGGGAGGTTTCTGCTGATGCTTCCCACACTATATGTGCCTTGTGAACTTTCATTTCCAGGGCTGTCAAGACAAAGTCTTTCCTTGCATTTGCAGACGTGTTTTATTTTCTTGTAAGGGAATCACATGCATTTATTTTCACTCTGACCATGCTGTCCCAAAAAGAAGGCACTGCCTAGAACGATGACAGCTTCTTACCTTCAAATGCTGCTTTTCTGCTCTTATGCATCTTTCCCTTTCCACAGGGCACATACATGTCACAGTGTGTGGGATGCAGCACACTATTCTTCAGACCCATGGAGATGAAGCCCACCAGAAAACCATCTCAAGTTTGGCCAGGATTTCCAGGTGATCCCCAAATGTCATTAGAAAGATTTATTGTTTTGTAGCAGATGATCAGTGTCCTTTTTTTCCTTTCTATTCTTTGGCTTATGGATATGAAAGAATAGTTAGAATATCAAGTGGAAAGAATAGTTGCTCACAGCTGATGACTTTTGGTGGTCCCTTTAGGAAGTCTCCATGTTCCTTGTGAATGAGGCTATTGATATTTTAGCATATGGAAGAAAGTTAGGATACTCTGAGTATTTATAAATGTAATCAAGGGGAATTATCCAGATGCCTTGTACTTTGCTTGAGAAGTACAACTAAATGCAAATAATAAAATCAATATATTCCAGCCCTGATTTTTGTTGGCCTCAGGATCTTGGAGGAGAGGGTCATGACTGGAAACCAGCTGGGACTTTAGCTGCTGTCTGAGCAATGTAAGGTGGAGAAAGGATGTTTTAGTCAATGTGTAAGAGAAATTGATTGCAACTTCATTAGAATAGTATATTTAAGAATGAAGACTGATCTGTGCTGAGATGAAACTCCTGTTGTATTGTGTGCCTTGTTGAGAGAGTGATGTGGCAAAGCAGGGTTTATCAAGCTTGTGGCAGAAGCAGGAAGCCTCTTGGTTCCAGCTCTGTCATTAGACTATTGATGGCCATGGACAGTTTATTCTGCCCTGGATTTTTAGTTCTTTGGCCTACTCTGTCCTCCCAGCACCTCCTCTGGCTTTTTGTCAGGCCATGTTGTTCCTGTAGGAGAACTTTGGTTCACCTTTTCTCTGTGGAGCTGGGACTTTCATCTCTGCCCTCCACCTTTGGCAGTTGTTGCAGAACACCCCTGGTATTCCTGAACATTCTGACCAGGACAGAGATCTCTTGCCTCCAGTGCAGCCAGTTTCACCAGTGTTGATGCTCCTGTTTTAAATTAGTGCAGGTTTTTCCATGTGCAGTATGATCATGTCTGGTTGAAATCTGGGACTGCAGCTCATACATATACAGATATAGCTGCTGGACCAGTAATTCTTCTGTCTCCTTCTTAGCTTATAAGACATAGCTCTAAATTGAATCTCAGAAATACAAGGTTCCAGGTCCAAGAAGTAGCCTAATGATCTGGAATTGGTTTTTCTCTTGTTTTGTGTTGATCCACCCACTTGTGGTGGTTTTCTCCTCGATGCAGAGGAGGTAGGGACTATGTTCTCCAAGGGGAAAATCCAGTTTGGGGTAATGCAAATGAAAACACCATGTGTGTCCTTTTTCATTCAAATTGCATACAAAAAATTGGTGATACGAGACATGAGAAAAGGCAGAACAGAGCCTAGAGTCTTTAATCTTTAAAATCTATTTTACATGATTAAAAGGATCCTGCCTGGAGAAAAGCAAGACTGGCTATTTATATCTCCATTCTTCTCCCCCCCCCTTTTTTTTTCCCAGAAAATACTGCACAGTCTTTCACATCTGAAAGACCACGGCTGGCTGCCATTAATTTTAATGCTAAATCCTCATCAGCATTTCAAAACATTATGAAAATGTCTAAGAAACTGTCTTCTAGTAGCTTGAAAATATCGCAGGAAGCAACCTAAATAATACTGTAAGTGCCCTGGTAAGTACAAGAGCACATGCTGGAAAGGAAAAGGGAAAAAATGAAAGGCTTTAGACCACCAAGCAAACGTCAGTTCTACAAAGCAGGCATAAATGGATTGCAGGATTTCATGGATGCTGAGAGTTTGAATTACTGAGCTACACCTCACTTACAGAAAATGTGTTTCTTTTTTAGAGAATGCATCAAATATTGAATGCAACTGTTTGCTGTGCAGTCTGTCCCGTGGACAAGTACCTAAATAACCTTACATGCAGGATTCTGTTTAGGCTAACAAATGCAATTAAATGAATGGAATGTGGCCAGGACCCCAATATTAGTGCTCTATTACACTGCACTGGTGAAGATGATGGATACCAATCAAACTGAAATCAGTGGTCGTAGGTTAAACAAATGATGACTCTGATCAAAGTGCTCCTCCTTCAGCAAAGCATTAAACCTCTCAAACTTCAACACATGTTAAAACTGAGCTTAAACTGCTTAAAACTGAGCATATGCTTAAGTAGTTTCCTGCTTAGGGAAGGGTTGCACCATGTCTTTTTGGGTTTATTTCTTGAATTGGGAATGTCTGTGCTTACCTAGCTCTGTGTGGATAGGTTTCATCGAGACAGCGATGCATATGCCAAATTTCACTGGGGTTTCAGGACGTGCTATTGCTGTCTCACGCTCGTTGGTATTTATAGTGCTCCAGCAGGCTTGGGGAACTATATAAGGATTTCAAAAGCTCATGCTATTTCTGCTTTCATTGATGATGCTTCCACTGAAGCTCTACCCTGCAATGAGTTGGCAGCAGAGGGCTGACGAGTGGTCCTTCTCCTTTGGTAGTAGGGATGTTGCCAGTTGTGGATGATTATCCATATCATCAGTTCTGCAGTAGTGATTTCTGCTCCCCGCCCCCCCATCCCCCCCGTGAATATTTGTAAATATTGCCAAGTCCTTCTGCTTTTGTAAGAAGTGATTTTTTTTAATCCTTTTATTTTTAAGAGATCCGAAAACCTATAGCCTTGTTTTAATAAGAATTAAAAAGACACATGATTTTACAAGGGGAAAAGTAAACCTTACACTTTTTTGCGGTTCTTACAGGACCTGGGACAAGAACTCTCTCCAAGCAGATACAGTCAAAATCTGTGCTTTGTTGGGAAATCCTAGGGTTTGGGGGAAAATGTAGAGTCAAAAATGAAGGCAGAGATGGGAAACTTCCATCAGCCCATGTGCTGCTTTTCCTTTGATTAAACATCAGGTTTAAGTATCATCAACAATGTGAATTCTGAAGAATACAAGAGAAAGCACTTCAGGTTAGAAAGCTTGTCTCTTATTCAGGTATTAAAAAGAAAAAAAAAAAAACCCACTAGACTATTCCTGAAATAAATCACTGAGAGGGTTAGACAGAGGCTGGAGGTGCACACTACATTTTTCATTGCCAGCTCCTTGTAGCCAAGGTACATTGTCAAGACTAACCTTGGAAAAGCACTTCTCCCTCTTCTCCCTGCATAGCTCTCCATGGTGGCATCATTAATGTTGATGGCTATAATTGACCACAAAGAGTAGACCTTTAGTCCCTGCCTGATCTTTCAGAGTGTTTATACACTGCAAGCCTGACCACACAGCAGACTAATGAGCGTTACACTTGACAAATATTGTCATGCCTAAACAGGAGATAGTGATTCTGCGAAGACAAGCAGCAAGCCTGGGGGCATGTCACGCTCAAATAGGAAAGTTAAGAATTAATATTAATTCTCTTCCCCTCACTAGGGCCCTGAGTCTTTCCACTGTGAGCTTTGCATCTCTCCTATGCAGTAGCCCTTTAAAATACAATGCATCAAAATAGTATAATAATAAATTTGACAGTAATAACAGATGGTGCAAACTGCTTTTTTAACTAGGGTCAGGACTGTTCCAGTAGCTGGATGAGGTTCCAATTTGAGATGAAAAAGCCCAGGTCCTAATTCCTTCTAGATTTAAATATCCAGAGTCTTGATATGTGTTGGATAGCACTCAAAATTTTATGTGCTAGAGCGAAACATGGTGAGCACTTTAAAATAAATGTAAACCTGTCACTTTTATTTGCATTGAGCCTGTCATGTAAAACTCTGCATGGCTGCTGTGTACAGTCTGCATGCAGAGCTTTGGGGAGACTCCTCTCTGCCCCACACAAAGCCTGCTCTTAAATCCCAGGTAAATGTAGCACCTGAGTTGCCTTCCCCCTCTTTGTATTTTTTTTCTTGATTATAAACAGCATCAAAAGTTGTAATGACTTCTTGAGGTGCTTTTTCTAGATGCTACTTTTTTATTTTATATAATTTAAAATTGAGAGCGATTCTTGTGAAATTAATGGGATTACAAATTATAATTGTCTAAATATTTGATCTGTTTATTTGGTGTCTAGGCCTCACTGATTTTTTTTTTTAATTTTTGTTATAACTTGGTATGATTTACTCAATTGCTGTCTCTTTTTAAATTTTTTTTCTGACAGAATCCTTCATAACAGGCAGAGTCAGATATTCTTGAAGTTTTGGGCTAAGTCAAATAACTTTGTAATATATCAGAAGAACATGATGCTAAACAGAGGGGGCAACCATGTTTCCAGCCTGTCGCTGAGAGCTGGATCTGCCATGCTGGTGCCCGCTTTTTGCTTTGCAAACTCGCTTGTGTTCAGAAAGCTTCTGACTAATGTTGTTAAACAGCTGAGTCAGCTGGACTATCCCGGGTGCTCTCCTGGTCTGCTCTCCTGTCCCTGGCCCCAGGCTGGTGTGCGTGCACATCTGAGACCAGCATTGCTTGCCTGTGGTATTTTGAGTATCTGGGTCTGTGCACCACACAGTTCTCGATTCTGTTTTCTAACATCTCTCCTCCAGGTCCGAAGTGCACCATCACTCCCGTGTGCTCTTGGCAAACTCCTGCGTGCGTGCCAGCTGCAGGTGGAGGTCAGATGTTTGCTCTGGACTTTGGGCACCGGCTGCCTGGAAGCACTGCCTTTGGGGGCTGCCTTTGGGCACGGACCAGAGCAGTGTTTCCATCTGGGGAGGGCAGCTCTGTGCTGACTTGCTGTCTGTTGGAGGCTTGCACTTTATCAATGTGATCTTGTGAGACAAAGCATTGGTGATCATTCTTGTCACCAGGGTAGCAGAATGTGGCCAGTCCCACTGAAATGGGAGGGAGCGAGTGTGCCATCAGACTGCTACTAGGTCCTTTGGAAGATTGTCCTGTGACAGGTGACGATTTACTGGGTTACATATCCAGGGCCAAGTCAAACTGACCCAACTAATGCAAGGGGATCACAGTTTAGGTCAGGCCTAAATGCAGCCCAGAGTACTTGGCTTGCCTTCTGTGCAAGCAGTGCCTCAGCTGCTGCTGCAGAATTGATTGCAAGCAGCATTTGAAGGTGCAGTTCCAAGACACAGATAGTGCCCAGGCTCACCAGTACCACATTGGGCATGCAGGCATTCCTGTTCCAAGCATCCCCCACATGTTCAGTTAATCCCTCAGGAACAGATGTGATCCCTTCGACTGGGATCTGCTAATTGTTTAGAGAAACTTTTTGGCTAAATGGAGGGCGGAAAAAAGAAAAATTGTTTCATCTGAAAGAGTGAGGACTCTTTCTATGCAGTGATGGAAAGCAGGTGCAGGGAATGCTTTTCACCATGCTTGCTTTCTTCCCTGTGGGAAGAACATGCTCCGTGCACCCATCACAGCCCCCACAGCCTCAGGACATGTGGCCAGGCCCTCAAACCACACTCAGGGGCAAGCAGTGTGCAGTAATTGAGCTGTGCATCCTCTCAGGACTGTCTTGATCCATGATGTTTGCTGTCAGCAAGATCCCAGTGGGAACTGCTGTAGACATGTCAATGTTCTGCTTCCTCTGCAGAGAGGCTCTAAGCTGCCAGGGCCGTTTTTTATCTCAATATCACCTAGCTGCTTTCACCCATGTGCTATTAAACTTTAATATATCACAGGGGAAAACTCATCTAGGAGAGCATATTAGGAATACCCAAATAAGGTAGCTGTTATCCTCAGCAAAATATTATTGTTATTAAATGTTCCCACCAGATACTTGGACAGCTTGCATTACAACTGCAAAGCTAACATTTCATTATAGGAAGGTATATATTCATAATAGATTGCAATTTACCAAAATACACAGAGGGCCCCAGATTTGTCAGTGTGCATTTGCTCTGCAAGAAATTCATCTCACTAAAAACCAGATGTCAAAATTAACAGTAGAGCTTTTGCAACATAGGGAAGAAGCTGACATTTCTGAGCTGGCAGTCGAACTGTGTTAACAGCGTCGGGGAGCCATTGTGTTATTAAGTACAATGTTTAGCAGTAGAACAGCATTAGGAGTTTATTTAAATTCTAAGTGCTGGAAAATCACTCTACTGTGTTGGTGGCAACAGTTGCAATCAGGTGAGATCCTGGATTGCTGCTGCCTCCTCCCAGTATTTCCTCTTGCTGCATTCCTGTATAGCAAAATTTTGAGAGGCTGTAAGAATTACTTCAGTTCTGAGGAAATTGCTGGGGATCATTGTCAGGGTCAAGTTTTAGGGAGGGATGAGGGAGACAGGCTTTTGAAAGCTCTTGTAAATGCCTGAGTAACTGTTCCGAAATGTAAATTATTGATTCATACCCTCCCGTTTTCTAATGTGCTTTATCTTCCTCGTAATTTAACCTAGTTTTCAGGGTATTTTTATCTGTAGCTTTCTAGAACTTGTATTACCCATGTATTTTATCTCATCTCTTTCTCATGTTCTCTAGATGTTATGTAGTGAGTCAGGGCACTGATTAGCTTGACTAATTTGTTGGCATAGCTTTCTGTCAGGGGAACAAGGGTGCACATTTTGAAAAGTGAAGATAATTAACTATTGGAACAACACAAGCACTGTTGGATTCTCCAGTATTAAGCAGCGGTGATTCTCCAGTATTAGCAATAGTAATGTCAGGAGGTATGTTGTCATTAGAGATGCTCTTCCACCAGCATCAATTTTTGGAAGTCCTATGGCCTCTACTGTATGGATGTTGGATGATCTTGATGGGCCATCAGTCTTGGGAGTTCTCAAACCTAGTGCTTGGGGACTGTGTTCAGCTCTGTTCCTGCTTGCAGGAAAAGATGGGAGGAAGGATTTGGTAGGAAAGCAACATCCCCCTTTAGAGACAGACGGAAGCGCTGACTTACCTGTGGACAAGGGAGATACTCAATTTCAAGGCAGGGTCATATTTCCTCTTTAAAATCCAGATAGACAGAGATTGCTGTTGACCCCAGCAGCATTATGTGACCTTATCTACCACATGGATGTTTTCCTGGGGTTTTCTATTAGAGAGGCAAGCCTGCAGCTCAGAGGGTGATGCTGAGGTTTGAGCTCACCCACGCCGAGCAGCGGTGGCTGGTAGGGCAGGTACAGGTGCTCTGCGTGGCTGACTGAGAGAAATAAGGGGAGGAATACAGCTTCCAAAAACCCACATAGAGATACTCAGCCCTCTTCAGTAAATCACTTGAGCGTGATCTCGAGCATCTATTGTGATGTTTTGCTGAACGGGGGCCCAGCAGAGGAAGAAGTCCTTAGGCAAATCACAGTGTATAAATACCTCTGCTGTGAGTACAGCTAAGGCCACGGTGCTGTCACACAACACAGTCAGCAATAAAGAGGCTCCTGAATTAGAGATTCTCTGCTGTATTTCAGATGTGGCTGAGCTACATGTACAAAATGTCCTTTGAAATAGCAGCTGTGTCTGCGTTATCTTCCTCTGAGAGATAAGCAATTATGAGAATGTTATAATGAGTTCTTTAAAAAAAAAAAGGGTCTAAACAGCAATCGCTTTTTAGTGCAGGAGATATTTGAACATCAGTACCTTAAATTGATTAAAAAGAGCTGTACTGATAATGCAATTTTGTAGCGTGTGATTTGCACTGAATGGTGCAATGAATCATGATGAAAGGCTGGAGAGGAGATTTCTGATGGGACCTTCCACTGTGTGGGTGTCTCTGAGATGGTGTGTTCATTTCACAAAGTAGCCTGCACTTATAAAACTACTTGTTGCTGGGGAATTGATGCTGGTGTGGTTTAAGCGACATGGTTTTGTTTATTAATGGTGGACACGGGAATATCTTGCTTTAATGAAGGACTCTCTTAGGAGAGCTGTGTTTCGAAGGGATATTCTGCATTCCTCTGCACACTGAGGTCTTCTGTACTTCCACTTTGAAGGATTTTGAATATCATACTTCTATAAAGTTTGTGTTCATGTATCTAATGGGCAGTGTCAGGATGCACATTGCTGTAAGCAGATGGAGCAGTTGTCAAGCTGAGCTGGACTCTTTCACTCCATTCTTTTAATTCCTTTTTGCACTGTGTATAAAAACAAAGAAACAAAAATCCCAAACCCAAAACAACAAAAACTAAACCAAACAAATGCCCACCAAAACAACAACAAATGAACAAAACGAACACCCCTCAGAAGGGCGGGTTCAATACAGTGTGCCTCTGAGCTGCACTCTGAGCATCATTATTTTCACTTCTGCTTGAGGTGGCACTTAGGTCTGGAATCCTTCTGTACCCTGGCTCCTGTAATTAGTCTGCTACCTCCTCAATGGGGTCTCAACTGTCTAAATCCTTGTCTTCAAGCAAGTACTGACAGCCCCCTCGTGTTAAGTTTTGTAAACACTAATTTGTGACATCTCCTGTGGCTTAAATCAAAGCACTCAAGTAAAAGTAATAATACCACTGTTAAAGTGAATGTTACAGAAGAAAATGCCTGTCACCTGACACTAAATGAATATGACACTGAGCGTGTTTCGGGAGATGTTTCTAATGAGGAGGCGCTGGGGGAAGTAACGCTGCTTTCACAGCCCTGCAGCTATTGGCTGCGTGGCCTGCTTGGTAGAAATAAAAAGGGAGGATATTGCTTATTTCAAGTCTGTTTTACGTTTTGCTCTGGTGCACGGAAAGGGAGAATGACCTCGCTCCTGCAGTTGCAGCTGTGCCATCTGCTTAGGTGTCTGATCAAAGAGGCCAAAGCCCTGTTTGTGCTAGGTGCTGTGCAATTGGGGGACACAGAAGTTTGTCCCTGTCCGGTAAAATCTGCACTCTAGAAACCAGTGTAGACTATTGCCTGAAATTATGCCTAGATTATGAAGCTCTTTCCTATTTCTTTTTTTTTTTTTTACCCAGACTTTTTGTCTTCCTTTTGTATTCACATCAGTTAAATTGAATGCATCGTTCCCCTTTTCTTTTGTAATGCCCTGAATTCTGTTATTGTATTATATGAACTTTTCATGTCTGGCAATACTGGAAATAATAGAAGCTCTTGAAACGAAAACAGCAGTGTCACACTTGTTAATTTTCAAATAAATTTCTGTAAACATTCATAGTCTAACCATAACACAGACTTTCAAGAAGGTAGCTGAGCTGGTTTTACCCATCTGCTGTGTTTAAGCACGTTGAAGAGTAAAACAAGCTTCTTTCAGCACACAAGCCCAAGCAAACTGGGAAAGCAGACAGGATTATCATGAGGAGAAACACCATGTTTTGTAAATTCCCATCCTGTGGGAGGAGTAGGGAGCAGTGGAAAATGCCTGAAGGTGCTGCCCATGTATGAGTTTGAGACTGGGAGAAGATGGATTCCCCTCTGGGTGATGGGTGGCCACTGGGTATCACCAGCATGGCACTCTGCACTAATAGTGTGGAGCTCAGGAGTGGAGGTGTGAAGGAGAAAATGGAGAAGAGTTAGGAGAAGAGGTGATGCCCAGGGAGCAGTCTGAGCAACTCAGCTTGAGCTGAAGGTAAATGAAGTTAGGAATCCAAGAAGCATTTTTGTATCTGCAGTGTGAGGGGAGAAGGTTGTTCTGCTCTATGTGCAAATTGTGAGTTCACTTGGGCTTCCTTGGGACATCAATGGGCAGTAAGTGATTGTACGGAGGTACATGGCAAGTGAACAGCCTGGACCCTGGGAGGCTGTTTCTTCTACTTCCCCCAGGTCACTGAACGTTTTCTACAAGGACCCAGCTGCCTGCTGCCCTGCTCACCACAACACCCTGTGCTGGAAGGAAGCAACTGCTTGGTGAGGCTGGTGGAGAGGTGCCAGCGCTCACCAGCTGCAGCCCTGGCCCACACTGCTCTTCAGTTGAGCGGATGTCACGGTGAGTTGACACCGAGCACGTGGGGATGGGCACAGCTGGCTCTGGTGGCACATGGGCACATCCGCCCATGGGAATCACGGCAGCTCCCTCGGGCCAGCACAACTGCACCAAGTCCTGTTAGTGAGTGGGTCTGACCTTGCAGAGCTGCTCACGAGTCCAAGGGCTGAGGTCTGGTTTGGAGCTGGGGCGCAGGAGACAGCGGTGCTGCGCGCTGGCCAGCTCTTCCCATTTCTAGTGTTCAATAGTCTCTTGTTTAGAAGGCTGTAAACCTGGGCAGGTGCTGTAATGTCAGGAGCATTTCCCATGTCTTTATTTTCTTTTTAATTTATTTTAATTGAAAATACACCTTTTTTTTTATTTCTCTGATCCTTGCATGATTAGGAGACACCCCATCTAGGAAGTCCAAATGCTTCTACCATGGAAATATTTAGTACCCGTTCTGGCACATTTATGTTGGCTCCCTGATTAGACAATGTGCCAAGCTGTCCTTCGTGGCCTTAATTATTGCAACTTCAGGCCAGCATTGCCTGCTTACAGCATAATCCCACGGCCTAGAGTGAACCCTGAAAATGCTTAATTAAATGACATTCCACAACAGATTAAGGAGTCAGAAGCCCAAGATAAAGGAAAAGGGAGACTGCGACCATAGGAATGGCAGGTGCTCTTCCCTTTCAGGATAACGCTCCTGACACGGACCATTTAATTTTGAATGTGTGAAAAACCAACATTAAGTGGTAACAGTTTAGGGGCTGTGCTTGGCTTCTTGTGTTTTCAGTGGAAAGTGATTCAGAGACGTCTCGGCTCAGACTGGTGTATGAATGGGCTCTGTGGACTCTCACTGATTTACATCAGCTCAGGATCCTCTCTGCGCTTGGTGTGATTTGATGGTCTCCCTAATCACATGTGAATTATGGCCTGATCTTGAAGTCTACTCATGTGAGCAGGTGCTGCCTGCCAGGTCATGGCTCACAGTTCATGTGGCACTGTGCCAGCTTCCCCCCAGCCTGGAGCCTGGCTGGGCTGGAGAGGGCTGTGGGGCAGACACCCTTGAGCAGCTTTTACAGCAGTTACCAGAGACTTTGTGCGAATTGTTTTGGGCACCTAGATGAGACGCTTTGCCAAAGTCAGCAGATGCTTTTGCTGCCTTACAGTTCTGAAATCCAGGGTGAGCCATGAGGGGCAGGCACCAGAAATCAGTTGCCTTTTTAAGAATTTTTTTCTAAAGAAAACCAAAACCTTTTCTCTGTGTAAAAGCTAACATGCAGTTACTTGGAACAGACACGATCAACTTCTGTTAGGAAGTTCCTCTGGGAGCCAAACCCTACATCTAACCACAGAAGATCAGCATACAAATGCTGTAGATTATGTTTCTATGCGCAGATTAGAACTCAAATCTTCAGCAAATCTGTTCAGAACAAGAAAATGGCAGCAAGCGGGGCATGTGCAGCATGCTGAGCACATCTCATTCAAGGGCCCATTGGTAAAGGTGGTTATGGCTAATACTGTGTTTTATCATATTGCTCCTCCATTATTTGCTCCAACAGCTCTCTTGTTTCAGCCAAATAAACTGTCTGTGCAGAAGCTGACCTGGAGCAATTTCTTCTTTGCAAAGAGAAGTGGATTGTGGTTGGGTGTCATGATGTTTCCAGGGGTTTGGTCTGTATAGTTTGTGTCCTTCTCCAGTCCTATAATGTAATTTCAGCTATTATCTACAGGAAGAGGGAGTGAATTAAATGTCCCTGTTAACATGGGGAGAGTCATCAGGGAAAACAATGCAGAGGGTCTGAGTGAGGGTGGTCCCTGGCCAGTGCCTGTGGTGGGTGGAAGGTGATGTGCCAGACAGTGGGTCTTCCTAGGGTTTCATTGCACAGAGAGCTGGAGGTGGCTGTAGCTGGGCAGCACAGGGGGAACACAGCTGCCTCCTACCTCTGGAGACCTGAGCTTTATCTCTTATCCTCCAAGTGAAAAGAGTTTAGTGGTCCCAGCCTAATCCCTGGTGTGTGTTTTGCACATGTTACAAAACGTATCACACGCTTTGACACAACTGGAAGCTTTGGGTGCAGAGAGGCAAGGATTTCGTTATATATGATAGCAGAAGTAAGGCGGATTATTCCTAAACTGCATCAGCTAAGCTGTGCGAGGAAGTGTAGCACATAATTTCCCTATCTCTGAAATGGAGAAGATTTTTTTTTTTGCTGAGCAGGGGGATTCAGGGGGTGAGTTTTTAAGCATGAGGACTGTCTCTCACTACTGCTCAGAGGCTGCATGCATTTGATGTGTGTGCTTAATCCCTTGCCCCATGACTAGACATGATGGGTTGCAGAGCAGTAACCTGGAGTGTGTACCAACATCAAACCAGCCCTAAGCCTGTTCTCCTCTCCTCTGAAACCCTTTTACAGAGAGCCATTATCTGCCTGAATACTGCATGGCTTTACCCAACACGGCGTATTTACCAACATTAACATTTATCATCTTCTATTGCAGCTTTCCTTTTTGCAAATGAAAAGTAAAAGAGTTTAAAAGAGGCAAGTGAAATCTTACAGCTAAAACCTCTTTTTAGGTATTCCGCAGGGGAATAACCCAGGGTAATACATGTGGCATAAGGAGTTTTATTCACCGGCAGGTATTTTATGCTTGGAGTCGATAAGTCTTGCACTGATTCCTGTTCAGAACTTCGTATGTGGTAAAACTCATCAGCTCAGATTTTTCTTCATTATGTGTTTACTATTGTTCCTGAAATGGAAAATTCATCTTGTTCCAGTCTGAAGACCCAGTTCTGCAGAACTTAGAGCATCCTTGGTTTCTCTCATGACATCTCTAAGTCATCCAGCAACATGTAGCTCTTGGATGCCTTGCTCTTCAGCTGAATAGAAGATCAGCCATGGTCAAAACCTGGAAGCTGTACCCCAGCTTAGCCTTCGTGGGCTTGCATGTGTGTGTACAAACTGGCACCGCCCCACCCTGGCTGTAGCAGAGCTTTGTGCAAGTGAAGCCCCAGACTGAGCACAGTGTGCTGTGCACACCCCATCTGAAGGCCTCCTTTGCGTCTGGAGCAATATAAAGGTCTTTACATCCCATCCTCAGCCTTGAAAGTGTTTCTTTGAAGTCTCTAGGCCTTCATGTGTCCTCCAGACTTTCATTTAGTGTAGTGTTTTGTTTTGGTAGTTTTTTTGTGGCTTTTTTTTAAGATTTCAGGTAAGATTTCAACAAGCTGTGGATGTATCAAAGTATAAAATACTTGCTTGAGTCTTAATCAGTCCAAACTGTTCTCCTAAGAAGGAAAAGTAAAGGCTGTTAAAGCAGGCCAGACACTTACAAGGCAGCAGATGTTTCTCTTTATTGTCAGAGCAGCAATCTTTATTAAATACCAAAGAAAGCCCAGTAAATCTGGGAAGGCAGTTGAGTCTATGCTGAGGATACCTCTTCCTCAGGCCAAATAGTCTTTGTAAGTCATTTGTTTTTCCTGCTGATCCTTTGATGGCATTTCCATGACATAAAGGCAAAAAGGAAAATTAATATACAACTGTGGAAGTAACTGGATAGTTAAAGTTTGAAAAGAGAACATGGGAAGTGAGGGAAAGAGCTGAGGTGATGCCTTTTGCGTCTATGCTGTCCTCTCCTTGGTGCCAGGACTAATTAATGCAGGGCCATTCCAGGGGACCTCTGGAGGTGCTCCATACGCAGCAGCGGGCTGGTCCATCTGGTCACAACACAGTTAAGGGCTAGGCTATCTTCTTCCGAGAAAATGTCTGACAAAAAGCAAATGACATGTTGTTATTGCCTGGGAATTGCAGAGCGAGGCCTCCATAGGGTGGAGAGTGCGCTTTCGGGGTTGTCTGGAGAGCACCACATGTAATGAGTCTGGTAGTTTTCATTAGCATTGCTAATGGCATCTTCCACTTCTAGGAAATAACAGCAAGGTTTCATGAATTAATAAACGGATGATTGTGATTGACTAAACAAAGGGTGTGCCAGTCCACGCAGCTGGTCTGTTTTAACTAGGTAATGTCCATAGATATGGTGTTAATTTAATTCTCAGTTGAAATACTCCAGAGGAAATGTCAGATCAATAATGTAGAAAAGGGCAAAGATTTGCTAAGCCTGGCTGACTTGTGTATGTTAACTACTGTGAGATAGATATGGATAAATGCTGAACATTAAGGTGAGTAATCACAACTGTCTTGGGTGTCTAAAAAAATTTTCTGCATAAACACTGTACAAAACAAACAGGTTACAGGCGAGAAGGTGGGTGTTAAGGCAACAGGTTATTTCATACAACTCTGCAGTTAACATCCATGGATTTGCTTTTTTTCTGGAAGAGGATAAAGAGCCTCATTGCAGACATTGCCCCATCCTCCCTACTGGGGGGCTGAGAGTCCCTGTGCCCACCCCTAATCTGGAGTCCTGCACCTACCCATCTTCAAGCCTGTCCAGATGTGTAGCAGCACTAGCTCTTAGTGGTTTTAAAGCTTGGATTGTACCTGGATTTTGCCTGTTTTGCCAGCAGATTGTGTGGGTGCATCTTCTACAGGCTTCAATTTATGACCTGGGGGAGATGCTAAGAGGAGAAGATTTACACCCATGCTCCTGAGCCAGCATGAGCTTTCTCTGCATTAGGGCTTTCTGCTTGGCTTTGCAGGCTGCTCTGCCCCAGTCGTACCTGCTGGCACCACTGACAGTGGCAGGACCAGCTTTCTGAATTCACCCTTGAATGTCCAAATCTGGATTGTCATTCGGGCTTGAGCCCATCATGGCCTGGAGATGAATTGCATCTTCTGTGTAGGATGGCCCTAAAACACTGATGGAATCAGTGGGTCCCACATTACTTGGGAGACTTCCATGGGCCCGAATCTCAGCTATTTGACAATTGCACAGTAAATTTTCCATGGGATCTTTTCTAAACTGCTCAGAATCCTTGAGGGTTTGTTTATTTAAAATAACACTATCTGTTCCAGTACCGAGAGCGAGGACTCTCCCAGAGCTGGTGCACATGTGGAGTCTATGGGAACACTGATTTCAGAACTGCCAAAACAAACAACAGGTGCCTGTGCTATTTTGCAAGTAGGAGCTCCTCAGACTTTGGCAGAGGAGACAACTCTTTACAACACTGATCTTCTTACCCCAAAGGCCCCTGGAAACCTGGGTGGTATATTTATGGTAAAGAAGGCTGAGCTGGAAAATATTTTTAAATCACCTTTGATGAAAAACTCTTTAAAGTGCCCTCCCTGCTACTTGTTCATCTGCTTAATTTCTGCTTTCAACAAAAGTATGGATTGGTATCAGGTTTAAGGACAACGGGAGAAGGCACACAGTGACTCAGAGAACCCATAATAGCCTTTTTCCTAGGGGCTTGGCTTACCTACTCTGGAGAATTGAGCATGGGTGTAGCTACACGGATGTCTCTGTGCCAGAACAAACCTGTGGTTCAGAAACATGGCAAAATTGGAAAAAATGCTTATGCCGATGCAATGAACCCTCACCCAGGAACTGCCCCAGTTGCACTGATGTCCAGGAAGAGTTTGTCATAGTAGTGGCCAGGAGTAGGTGGGCTGCCCTGGGGCAAGATTGTAAGGAAGAGTCCTTTTCGTGGGGCTTCTTTACACATCCAAGGGATAAAGTACCAGCTGCTGACTTTTTTTGGGAGCTAGTAAAACAAGGAAGTGAGTTTGCCCTGCTCCAAAATACCAGCTCCTGCCTCAGGAGGTCCTGGATTCCTAGCAAGGTGATGAGGGACAGAATGTGCCCCCTGCCTTCCTCAGGGCACTGTGGGAGGCGTGTGTCACTGCTTCCCACAGTGCTCTCTGAGTATATGGGGGCTTTGGAACGAGCTGGGGGCAGCCCAGTGCCTCCACACCCAGTGTCAACTGGCTTCTTACTGGGCTGCTCCCAGCTGCATTTTAAAAGGAGGAAAGAAAAGAGCTGACAGAGCTGGAACTGCTTTAAGGTGGAACTGAAACAATAGCTTGTGGCTGTCTGAATCAGTTCCCTTGTTCCATTAATTTGAGTCAGAGCTGAGTATTTCAGAGCCTCAGAAAGAAAAGGCTTATTTCAATTTTGGTTCTAATAATGGGCAAAGGTCACAGCAGCTGGGAGGAGAAAGGAAATGAAAGGCATGGGCTTGGCTATTTTCTCTAAACCAGCTTCACCCGTTCCTGGTTACAATCTCAGCAGAATAATAACCGATATTAAGCAAAGCCAAGAAATGAAATTAACACATGCAAAATTACATTACAGCCGGGTCAGGAGTCCTGCTGCCCAGCAGCGTTAGCAAGGCCTCCTGGTGCAAAGTAACAAGGGCAGCAAGGAAAAGCTGATGGCTCAGAGGGGAGCACCTCACTCTGCCCTGCACAGCCCAGACCACGGTGACAGGACAGGGCTGCACACCAGGATCTGCCTGCACCACAGCCAAGGCACCTGCAGGTCTGCCCGTGGGGCTGGGGAGATGTTCTGCTACACGTGTGCCCATAGCTAAGCCTTCTCTTAGCCCACTGTGATGCTTTAACATATTGTAAATCCAAACTTAAAACATGCCAGCAAGCTCCAGGTTTCATGTACAGAGCTGACACTTGAGCTTCTCCAGGGATTTGGCCAGCCTTCAAGACCAGATCGTGGCATGCTGCAAGAGCCGTGGGAGAGGAGCAGCCAGGACTCCCAGCCTCAGCACTGGGCTTCGCTGCTCACCAAGACAAACACCACCACCTGCCCGCAGTTTTCTCACAGCTCCAAGTCCTCGTTTTGTTCTGAGGTGTTGCAAATCTCCACTCGCTCTAGAGGTTATCTATAGCCTGTGTTGTATTCATCTACCCAGGACTGAACACCTTCGCTTCCAAAGTGTTATCCCTAGGGACTGCCCCTACGGTTTCTGACAACAGTTTGTCTTGCAAGCACATTAAGCGGGGGATGGTGGCCAGGGAAACCAAGAGATTGCTGCTCTTGTCAAGCTTCCCTGAGTGCCAGCTGGAAGTACAGCACATCCCTCTGTGTCTCTGCCGGAAGTGCACAAAACAGGGGCTGACGTGTGAAACAAGATGGGGCACAGAAGGATCCATTTTATGTACGCTGATAATAACAATAGATCTTCTAAGGAACAGTTAAATTTGAGGAGGTTAGAAGAAGAGCTGATAGGATATAATAGCCATGGAAACCTTTTATTTTTGCTTCTTGGCAATGATAGCTTTGCCTCGTTGGGCATAATATAGCTCTACATGTCAAAATAGTTGTTAGTGCTGGAACGTTGCCTGCCACAGGGCTGAGCTTAGCACCTGGGGAGCTGTGAGGTGCAGACATGATCCCAAATAGCCACACAGAGCTGTGGCCATGTCACCACTTCACCTGTACCCATCTCTGATGCCACCAGTGATGCAGAACCCGCCTGGCAGAGTCATGTCTTGGTGCCACCTGGGCGCATGTACAGGCAGCAACAGCAATGGCAGGCTGGTAACCCTGGGTGCCAGAGCAGCGAAGGCAGCGCTGCTGGGGGAAGGAGAGCTGTGCCCGGTGCTGTGCAGGGAGATGTTGCCTGTGCCCTGAGCTGGGCTCTAGCCGAGAGCTGCAGGTGTTTGTGTTTCACCAGGGCGCTGGCAGAGGCAGTGCTGTCTGCCATCAATCCATCTTTTCTGAGCGCTCACACACTTGGTCCTGGAGACACAAAAAACCACCCAGCAGTGTCACAGGTTTTCTGCCCCCTGTGAAACATCTTTCATTCTTTCTCTGTAGAAGAACAGCCTTTTAGGGGGCTTTTCCTCAATAAAGACACAGGTTTTCCATTTGCTCCACCCATATGAAGCCTCAGGGGAATAACCTAGAAGCAGGGGTTCCTCCACCTCCCACTGCCTGGTCTGAGGTTCTCAGGGCAGGGACTCAGCCACCTGGGCTGATGTGCTGGACTGGCTTTGCTCTGCTGGCCTGGGAGCATGGCGGCTGCAGGAGCCTGGTGAGGCCGGGGAAATGCTGACAGGCGGAGAGGCGAGTGCTGGCTGCGGGGAGCCCTGGCCCGGGTCTCCCGCCTGCTCCTCCATTTGCAGCTCAGCAGGAGCCAGCAGCAGGGTCCAGCCTCATCGCTCTCCCCACTGCCAGAGCCGGCTGCTGCGAGCTGCTGAAAATGTGCCAGCACACTGCCTTTGACACCTGTGGCTCTGGTGTAGCAAAGCAGGTTTGCACAGAGCCAGGAGATTAATACGAGTATTCCCATGATATGGTTAACGACATCATTTACTTCGGAGGCTCTTGGGATGGCGCTGACACTCGCTTTAGCAGCTGAAGTGTTTAATGTGTTCTCCAAGACGCTCTCTAAACACAGATAGGGCTGAGCGACACAGATAGGGCTGAGCGACACAAATGTATTTGCAGACCATTTTAGGGTTAGCACGCTCCAGAGCAGTGCAATCAAGTGATGGTGAGCATTAGGAGTGGTTCTCTGAGAGGATCAGGATTCTGTGAGGGCTCATGATTATTAAATACTTCATAAATCTCCCTCTGTATTTTTCATACCTTTTTTCTCAAAGTATTACTCACATAATTTTCCCTATGAAAGTTATTACAAGTGACTCACCTTTAGCTTGAGTGAGCAAACATGACCAAGTGTTTATTCTGTTCACAGCTGGGTAATTTTAAGACCAGATCCTGACCTTAAGAAATTCCCTGAGCAAAGCTGGTGGATAAGACAGTACACCACTGGTCCCTGGAGCATCATGACTCAGAGGCACATTTCTTATTAAAATGTTTCTGCTTTTAACTCGAGGTGGCCACATCTTGCTGACCAGCATCCCCAGTGAATTACCAGTCCCACCCCACACAGCATGTGCTGGGCTGAGCTCCCTCTGCCTCCCTGGGCGCCTGCAGCTGCCAAGGGGACATCAGCCCAGTGGCCTTTGCTGTCGTCCCACCCAAGCACTGGAGGAAAAAGAGGCCAGTTTTGGTAAGATTTTTTTCCTTGGATCAAGCTCTTTTCTTTTTTTCTTGGCACCTGAGATCAGCAAATTCATTTTGCAGTGACAGCTAAGGGAAGGCAGAGCGTGTGCTACTGGCCTGCCTGTAAAAGCCCCTTTGTTGCCCGCTGCTAATCAGAGCAGTTTTGCCGTCTCTTTGAATGCTTTTGTCTCGAGTTTTGTTTTCAGTTTGGGTCTCACCACCAATCTCACATGGTTTCCTGGCTGGCAGAATAATCTCTAAGCTTAGCAGACAGAAAGTTTATAGCCTGTTAAATGAGCAGGTGAGGGAAACCGCACAGCCTGTGAGAGGAGAGCACCTGCAAAGGCAGCAGATGCCATGGGGTATGGATCAGGGAGCTCCAAAGAAATTGGCTGGGGAAGGACTGCAGGAGTTAGGGGAGGAATGCAGGGAGAAAGAAAAAAAAAAAAAAAAAAAAAAGAAGTGCAAAGGCGGGTGTCACAAACCATCTTCCGGGCAACATGCAGAGAGGAAGGGACCTTGGCAGGGAACCACGAGCTCTGTTTCCTTGCGTTGGTGTTTATCTGTTGCAGCAAAGAGAGATAAAGGGAGAACAGCAACTGGGCCAGGCACTGGGCTAGGGAAATCACAGTCCCTGAATCATGCATTGCCCTGGAGCTGTAAGAAGGGCAACAGAGCCTCTCGGAGACAAGAATCTGTGCTAAGTTGAAATGTACGGGGAAACTGGCTGGACAGACGTTTAGTCTTAGCTCAAGAACCAGTGCCCTAAAAGCTTCTGGGCCCTGAAAGTTAGGTTTAATTATTAGCTAATTGTCTGGGATGTACTTCATTTGCAACAAATGAGGAGGGGAAGGATGGGAGGCTGTGGTGAGTGGAAGAGTGGCTGGTAATCTTCTAGTTAAGGTGGTAGAAGAAGTTGTCGGCCTGGTCTGTAGGAGGGGTAAATGGATGGGCTTTCCATGCTGCTGCGTGGTGATGTCCTAGCCAGGCGTGTGTCCCCAAGAATTGGAGCATGTTGCCTGTAAGTTGTCACAGATCAGACAAGGCTGATCTGTGACAACTTGTGGACAAGGCTTTGGAGATTGCCTGCTGTCGTGTTTCATGGGCTAACTCTCCAGGGAAGATGGCAGTAAGGTAACACACATTACATTTTATGTGCCTTTATAACCTGGGAAACTACCTTTTTGAGAGGGTCAGAGGGGGAATAAAACAGAATAGTTGTAATTCTGTGAAACTTAAACTCTGTGACAAAGCTGCTGTAAAAAGACTAAAAAAACTTCTGTTTGGAAAATATGAATAGCCTTAGTCTTGCATTGCCTTCTTGTATAATGCATAATTTAAAAACATGTTAGTTATCTTTGCATGATATAGGAAGCAGACATGTAATACTGTCTCTTTGAAGGTTGCATTAGAGCTTCCTATCTTTGCTTAAGTAGCTACAAGGTCAAATCCCAGCTGATATCTCAGAGGAATTGTAGAACAGCTGAACGGATGTTAAGTTGAGCCTCTGATTTGGGGTATCCTCTCCTCACTGTGCCGTAGATGTGTGTGATAGCAGCTAACCAAATTAATTTGTCTGTGCTCCAGTCCTTGCTTGTGAAATTAGAATAACAGCAGTTTGTTATCTTGCAGATGCCATGTAGATCAGTCCCAGTAAAGGTTATGAGAGAGTGGTGATGCCATCCATACTGGAGTATAGGAAATGTTGAGGGGCAAAGAAACAAATAGGATTGAATTTAGGCTTGAAATACAGCAATTTGGGGTTCAAAACTTGTAATACTTCTGGAAAAACTGATCTGGTGGTTTAGGCATTGCATCTTGTTGAGCAGAAATATTTCAGTGTGGAAACTAAGATGTAATTAGCCTCCATAATCCAGTTGAACTGGATTTGCCACCAGCTCCTGGAGCTGCTTCACTGTGTCGTGTGCTCCTGACATGCTGTTGGGAAGGAACAGAGCCCTGAATCTCCCCTTTATCTCCCTGCTCCCAAAATCAGGCTGTGTCAGTTAGAGACTGCGCCTCAGCACTCAGTGTGAACTGTTGGCCTTGTTCACTCACCATTTCCATCTATCCATATCTGAGATGGGATTATTAATATGTTTTTATCTCCTGGGATGATTTGGGTTAATTGAGATTTGTGAGGTGCTCAGATACTGCAGTGATGAGCATGTTAGAAATTGGAGGCAGCAGAAGTGTTGGTATTTGTGGGAAGATTTTTAAAAACAAGTATGGAAATCATCAGGAAATATCTCTTGAAAAATAAAAATAATAATGCCTCTCTCTTCTTATAACTAGAAAATTTAAGAAGGGGAGAAGATTTTTGTACACTTTTTAGGAAAACCCTTCTGCTTTTATCTGGTGGCAAAACGGATCAAACAGAACACGTTCTGATAAGAGTCTTGTATTTGCCAATTGGTTAAACAAACGCCTGCAAGCCTTACCTTCAATATTTGCCTTTAGAAGTTGCTGAGGACAGTGACTACCTGTGCAGACCTGGGGGAAGAGGCATAGCACCTGAATGAGAATGGTAAAATCCCTCGGGTATGGGTCTAAATGAAGTTCATTTTTTGGTAATGATGTAAAACAAACAAACAAACAAACAAAACCAACAAAAAAAAGCCCAAACAACTAAAAGAAACATGAAATGGGGCATACTGGGTTGGAGGAAACACAATAAAGAGGCCTGTGGAGGACAGGGCACGTTTACAATGCCAATGGGGGTTTCATGAGGCTTTGTAGGAACGTTCCTCCCCAGCAGGTCAGTGTCTCCCTGTTATTCAGGATGGCCCCCAGTGCCCTGATGCTTTTCCTGATACTGAGGTACCTTCAATAAATCAGATCGTGATTTTTCTGTAGCTTGAGTCCTAGTCCTGAGACAAGCCTCAGGGGGACCCTGAGCAGTGATGGGTCTGCCTGCCTATCTGTAGCTTAGGGGCAGCTACCTTTACCATGATTTTTTGTTGTTTGTTTTCTTGGTCTGTTTTCAACAGAAGGAGAGATGAAGTCTTTGATTTGAATCTCAGAAATAGGCGTGCAAATGAAAGGTTTGCTCCTGATAAAATGCACTGAGAATAGCACGGAGAGAGAACAATACGTGCTTGAGCTACTGATGTCAGATTTGTTTGGTATGTTCTTCTGGATGGCAAAGGTAAGGATGTGTTTGCACATGTTGGTATTTGTCTGCCTCTGGTTTGCTTTCTGTAAGAAAGAAGTGATGTGAAATGGAAAGGAAAAATGGAAACCGGGAAGCTCAAAGCTTGTGTAATTAAAGTGCGAGTCATTATGCCACAATCTAATGGAAACCAGCATCACAGTAGGTGCCAGCAGATGAAACTTCTTGTCCTGGCTCTGCTGCAGACTGACTGGGCAACCTTGGCTGATGTTTTGCTGCTCCAACCTTCTGCATCTGCTCCTTTAGTGTCTTTGTACCACAGTTTCTGATGTTATGCAGCAGTTTGTGTGGGGAAGGGGGGTTTGCCCTGTGATGTAGAGACACCTATTGCACCCCCCTCATCCCACCCTACATCCCCTGCATGCCCAGCCTACCCTTCCCTGATATCCTTGCTACAGTGGTGATGCGCAGGGAGCAAGTACGAGTGGTGGAGTGCCCCTGGAAATTGAGAAACTGATGTTAGGAACCCCTCAACCACCTTGTGCACTGGCAAGTTGTTGAGCAGTGCAACCTTGTATGGCTGTGCAGGCGTGACAACTGGTGTGGTGGTCCTTGGTCATGAAATGGGGCAAAACTGGGGAGTAACCCCTGGATCTTGGGTCCTCTGTGAGCACAAGGGTGGCCAAGGAGCAATGCCTGCCCCTGGGTTTGGGGCACGTCCCCCTGTGAGACATCCCATGGTATGTTTTTTGTCCTCTCAAGTTGGCTCTGTGAAGGGCCAGCACCATATTGCTGCAGGTCTCTCCAGGGTGACAGTCGGGAGAGCATCAGGCTTTGCAGCAAGGATTGGTGTTGGCAACAGCAGTTTCTGCAGGGCTGCCCAGTCACCCTCATCTCATCCCCATTTCCTCTTCTCCAGTAGCACAAAATGAATCCCTCAGAAGTTAACTAAATAAACAAATATGGAGCTATTTATTTTCCATTGTCATAGAAATACTGTGGGCTTAGGCAGGATTTTGTATTCACTGTTCACATCTGCAGCCCTGCTGTGCTCGGGGTAGGGGAAAGACTATCCCTTTTATTTACTTCAGCCTCGCCAGTAAATCAGATGGGAAGGATCCCGCCCTGAAGCCACCCCTCTCCAAACACTCTCCCCTTTCTTTCCAGTCCCAAGGGAGCAGCATCCGCACAGTAAACACTGGGCGTAAGAAAAACAAATACTTTTTTCCTCTCTGGGCGGGGGGAAGAGAGAAGAAAAAGGTATTAGCAAATGTCGCTTTTCCCTCCGAGCTAAAATAACACAGCACTGAAAGCCGAGGATGCAGCTGTGGTTCAGAGGGGTTTTATTTTTATTTTTTTAATACACCACTGGGAGTTCAAACAACATGTCAGTGATACATTGCCTTTTGTAGAGAGCGGCTTCTTTGTCTCCACCCTCTTATTTTTCTCCTTTTTTTTTTTTTTTTTTTTTTTTTTTTTTTTTAATTATTTTTTTCTTTCTTTCAGTTCACTTGCCCTTTTGGCTAAACACCTCTGCTCGTGCATCCCCACCCGGGC
>JAAGNO010030524.1:58219-78238 GCA_033439905.1 Ceryle rudis
ACACACTGCATTTACTAGAAAACAGTCATTAATAAATAACTGCCTAAACTAAGGTGTATTAATTGATCCTTCAGAGACGCCTTTTTTTTTTTTTTTTTTTTTTTATTTTCTTGAAGCATTTTAGTCATTCTGTCGAATGCATAGCTCATTTGGATAAAAGCCTCTGCTGTGACATCCACAGCCTGGATCTGCAGAGTTGTTTGTTTCAAAGCAATAGACTGGGAGAATTTATTGAACTGGCATCTCCTCCCCCCCACCTCCCATGTAAATTAATGAAATGGATGTTCTGTGGCACTTGTTAAAAAGCAATAAATATTCTCTTACATTTATTGCTTCAAAGGTAAGGAAAAGAGAAGACACAATTTAGTCCTGAGATAGGACGGCTGGAGAAAGTCTGCATCCCCTGGTGCTTCCTCTCAAAGGCAAGATGCTTCGTTTCAGCAGCCAAAGCAGCTTGAGAAACCAGAGATGCCCCTGGACCACAGAGGCCTGAGCCTATTGGCTATTACCCATCTGAAGCCCCCACCCGAGTGCATTTATACCCCTGGTCCTTTCACCTGGAAGTGTCACATCTCGTAAATCCAACACCCGTGCTCACAGAGGTGCCTCTTTGTATCTACAGGCAACTCTGTGCATCTTGATGCTTGGTGATTAGAGTATGATGATGTTAGTCTGCACTTCATGGTGCCTGAGTATTTCTGAGTGCTCTGCGAATCCTGATTAAACAAGCCATAATTAATGCCTTTTAATTTATTTTTTTTTAAAGAATCCCTGTATTGCCAGGATGTGGTAAAGCCACTTTCTTAATCTTTCATGTTGAATCAATGGCAGCGCTGCAAATAGAAGCAGGTGCCCTCGAGCTGGTCGCTGCCCTGCTCGGCTGCTGACTCATGGCTGTTCGTGGCTGCACAGTCCAGTGCGGTTTCTGTCCTTCTCTCCCAGGGCTTGGCCTCAGATGCCTGTGGTGGGGTGCTGATGTGGGAGAGCAGTGGTCTGCGCTTGACCCTATTCTCTGGGCTGGCAAATGATTACAGAGCAGGGGAGAGGTGGAGTCCATCACTGCAGCCCTCTTGGGTTCAGTCCTGTGGCTGCTGGCAGCTCATGCTGACAGAGGCTCCTCCTGGGTGCTGAGAAGCCCTCTGTGTGGTGCATGCATGTAGAGAGTGAGATCGAGGCTGCTGGATCCTTGTGCAGTGTGAATTTAAAGGCAGATATGAGCTTTTATGTCTTTAAGGATGCTCAGCAGCTTGGGGGAGTGAGCACAGGGCAAGGCAGGGACTGTGGGCAGGGGAACTTGTGACTGTGGGCACAGCCTCTGTCTTTCCTGTGGCCTCTTCTGCACCATCATCCTGAACCACAGCAGAAAGGGGTATTCCTCCCTCCTTCTGCCTTAACTTGACAGTGTCTCGTCTCTTAGTCTTTCACTTGAGCTTCTTCCTGGCTACTTGACCAGAGGCAAGTACAATTTTGCAGGCTGTGCATAAGGGATGCCTTGGAGAGAACTGGTAATATTAGACCTTCACAGCAGGGGAAGGAAAGTGATGGGGGGCACCAGATGCTGCAGTGTCCTTAGTGAACCTGAGCCCTTGAGTGAGACTTTGCTGTAAGGGAATGACAGGAAGGTTTAAATGTATTTAACTCCATTCAGATACGGAAAGCAGAAAGGATGGTGAGGATGTGGTTATTAGATGCTTAAGCACTTCTTTTGAAACCACAAACCCCAAATTATTATTTTTTTATTAATTTTATTCTTGTTTGTTTGTTTTCTGTTGTTGCTTTTGATAGGATGAAGCAAAAATGACTTGTCTTGTGTCACTCTGAGAATCAAATGGAATTAAGGCCTGGCTGTAAATACCGCAAAGGCTGCTGAGGGGTTCAGATGCTGGACTTGGAGGGGTTGTTTTGGAGTGCTGCAGGTTTCTCATCGCTCTGGGGAAAGCAGAAACAGAGCGACCTGTGCAGAACCTACCAGAGTCTTCCAGATTAGCCTAGAGTGGGTTCAGCAAGGTGGCAGGAGCCTTGCCACATATGTTAGATTAGAGAGTGACAGTAGATTAATACTGTACACAGTATATTTTGCAAATGAGTTTTAAGTTTTTCTGTTACAAAGTGTGCGTGGCACTGCAAAAATGTGCTTAGTGCTCAAATGGAAAAGACTGGATAAATACCACCCTCTTGCCACCATCATTGCCGATAGCATTAGCATTTGGGAATGAGGATGCTCTTCAGAGCAGCAGAAGCTTCTACAAATGTGAGCTTTGTGTTGGTGTGGGTGTGGGTTTTTTGTTTGGATTTGGTGATTTGGAAAGTAGCTGCTCACCAGAGGAAGCCTCTTAATCTGTGTTTCCCTGCATCAGAGCACCTACCAGATGGGGTTTTCTTTCCTTCTCTGTATCAGGGAAGGCCTTAAATGGCTGTGCAGGCCACGTGCTGGCTTTCCCTGCCAATAAACCCCTGATGGTAATCACAGTGTCCTTGATCCGAAATTTGTCATCATGCGTTACGGCTCACAAAGCCTTGGCTTGGTCTTTCAGCTGGAGTATTAAACCTGATGACAGATGCCAGCTCTCCCAGCTCCATTGTGGTCTCTGGAGTGAGCGGGATCGTGAGCATTTTGCCAGCTAAATAAGGGCTTCAGTGTAGAACTGGGGAAAAGCAATGGCTACTCTGCCCGAATGTGTTTGCTTCCAGTGTGAGGATGGTCTGCAGCACTTACAGTGGAGGTTGAAGCAGATAATGTGGAGATATGATAATGTGCATGGAGAGAATCCTCTGCCTTGCAGCTTGGGATGCAAGTACCAAATGCTGCTTGGCTCCTGGGACTCGAGTGTCTGTTGTACTTGAAGACCCTTGACAGGATATCTCCTCAGGTTTTGTCCTTCATTATGGATGCTCTGCACTAAGTGGAGAAGTGTAGAAGGTCATGCCTTCTTTACCTTATTTATTTACTTTGGGTAAAGACCTATCCCTTATATTTTTATGAAACAATGTAGGCTAAATCTAGGTGCCCGAGGCTTTAAAGTAAAAGAAACTTTTTATTTTTATTTAATTTTTTTTTAAGATTAACTCTGTTTCCAAAACATTCCTGTGTTTAATTCAGCAACATCAGCAGGACTCTTGAATCTTTCTGCGAAAAAAAAACAATGATAACCTTATAACAGCAGAGAAATCGTTTCAAAATCTTTTCCAAATATCCAGAAAGATATCACAAAGCAGAATTAGAGCCTGAAACTTAAACCCCAAACCACTTCTAAATGGCAGGTTTACAAGCAGCTTAGGTGAGATGATGCCTGAACATGCATATTTTGTAGGTGGATGAGCAGCAATGAAGTGTGGCGGGTTTTTTTTTTTGCCTTTCAGATGGTTTTTAGTGGGCTGGCTTATCCTCATCTCCCAAAGTAATGAATAAGGATGGGAAGCAATGCCCATGGCTCCAGGAAGGAGTGGGGAGAAGGAGACTGGAGAAGAAATAAATAGATATTAGAGACCAGAGGTGTCTGGCTCCTGTGGTCAAAGGACTTAGTAGGAGGTTACCTCTGCTGGTCTGACAGCATTGTGCAGGCACTCTGGAGTCCATCCTGTTTCTGTTACCACCATGAACCCAGGCAGCCAGGGCTTGTATCTGATGGAGACCCCTGAGCTTGTGCTCAATTAAACATGAAAACCTCATCTCCTTTTAAGTAAGAATCCCTTTCCCCTCCTTGTGAAGGAGATTTATAGCCTGGCTCAACGACTTGCCTGGGATGTTATGATGTCATGATGTATGATGAAATTTGTGCTCAAGCCTCTTCTGCACATGTACAGACCCTTAGATATTAAACTAGCAAAAGGTGTCAAAACACAGCCGAGCTGCTGTGATATACAGCACTCACAGGCTCGCTCTTTTCTTACGTTTCCTAACCTTGGTCACTTGGATGTTGCTGCAAAATGAACTGTGCAGCACAGCACTGGTGGATTTATAGTGGGCAAAGTTATCTGCAATGTGCGTATCTTGTGGAATAAATACTACAGGGTGAGAAAAAAAAATGTATCTTTCTGATGTTTGTCTCCAGCATTTTGAGTTTGTTTGGGGTTTGGTTGGTTGGTTAGTTTTTGGGTTTTGTTGGTTTTTTTTTTCCTGATACAATGTTTGAGCTGCAGAAATAAATTAACCCTGAGGTCTTCGGGTTTCTCCCCAGCTCTTTGGCTTGTGAAGCCAGGGAGACCTGTATGCTTTGCCAAGAAAGATGGACATTGGTCAGTGACACTTAACCTTTTATGTCCTGTCCTTTGGGAGCCATGGATGAAACTTGGGAGTGAATGCCTTTGAATCCTGGGAATGAATGTCTCCAGGCTGTTCAGAGTACAGCTCAGCCCCTTGATCACATGTTTTAACCAAATTGGTTACAAAATAGATCTGTCTAAATTGGTGTGAGCCCCTTTGTGTGGACGCTCCTAAATCAGTTTAAGAGTGGCTGGTATTGATTTTAACTTAATGTGGTTTGTTACTGAAGTAAGCTGGATCAATAGTGCTAAATAGGTGCAATTTCTTGTGTTGACTATGCCATGGAAAACTTTCATAGAAAAGATGAGCAGAGAGGGAAGAGGATTGAGTTTGTTCTCCTGTTGCTTTCCAGTGATCATTTATCAATTTTTATGGCCAGCTTTGAGATTTTTCCCCAGAAGATATCTCTCTGAATTGAGCTTCTCAGGCATGAATAGAAATATCCTGAACCCAAATCCACCTTAACAAGGGATTTCTAGGAATGTAAAGCTTGGTGGTTCACTTATTTACTACCTTTATCTTTCACCCAGGAACCCATGCAGGGACCCAGCACCTACGGTTGTCCAAAGGCTGCAGGAAGGATGTTCGTTGTTCACGGCAGTGTTTGGTGCTGTACTTTGCTGTAGACTTTCTGCACAGCCTCAGGGAGATGATGAGGACCCTCAGCCTCATTTACCCAGGAGTAGTGCTGGCTGTGTGGCATGTTCAGAGATATTTCTGTCACGAATGCAATTAGGAGGAGGGCACAGAAATAACTTTAAAGGATTTCTGTATGCAGGATTATAGACCTCCTGCCAGAAGATCTCTGTTCTCACTCTAAGGGTGAGCAAGAGGAGCAGGATTTAGGGTTCCATCAAGAAAGATGGAGTGGTGGATTGCTGTAAGGAGAATCAGCTGCCCTGTCTCCTCCTTAGGACTGAGGCTTTGTTGAACCCAATGAAGATCTTTGCCTTCAACCTGTAAATGCTGTAACCAGCATTTAGCTCTTACTGTCAATACCTTGGGTTTCCCCCTCATGCCTTATGCAGCAAGCCTTGCTTTCTCATTGCCTTTCCAATGCTGCTGAGTTCAGTGCTGTTGTGATAACCCCTTACATTTAGCTATGAAATTTCTTTTATTACAACAGCTAACTAATTATGGATCCATGCTGGCCACCAGAGCCTTGTATCGAGCCCATTGTGAGCATTCTGGCCCCTTTGGAGCAAGTGCCTCTCTGCCCCATTAGCCTAACGATGCCTGCGCATCCCTAGGCTGCTCCCTGCATCCGGAGGAGCTGGCACAGGGGCTGGGCTGGTTGTCACTTCATACCTCTCCTTCTCTCGCAGCCTTTGCATAGGAGAAATCCCAATATCCACACTATTGCACCTTCTGACAGGTGCAGATGAATATTTGGTTTCTACCAGATCATGAGCAGGTTTCCCCTTTTTCTCCTCTTCTGATGCTCATCCCTGAAAGACATATGCTGGATGTACCCTCATGCGCTCGGCTCATTGTCATGCATGTCGCAGTCAAAATCTCATTTTCATTCCAGAAACAAAAGGTCTGTCAACTCGTTTAACTGCACAGAAAACACCAAACAAGAAATAAAGCCCAATTAAGAATAAAGAGAAGGAAGAGGCTCAGTGTAATAGATTGTTTTGGTAAGTGGTTTCGTCAGCTCCATCTGCAAGCTGTTGCTATGTGAACCTGTCACAGGACTGGGGCTGGTTTAGGTGCAGGCAGGGCAGGCAATGTTCTGGGCTCCGAGCTCTGGGGGCAATGGAGATGATGTGGATTGTCCCTCCCTGAAGGGACTGTGAAGTAGACGCAAGCAACCCCTTTCCTCGTGCTGGTGGGGATGAGAGAGGAGCCAGGCTGTTGCTCTCTGCTGTCACCTTGTTTTGCAAAGTGAACCCCACTGTGAGCTGCTGTTGGATGAACTCTTTGAGGCCCTGCCCTGGTAGCAGCAAAACAGCAGATGGAGGAGGTCACTGTCACCACAGCTGGTGACCTTCCTTCAGGCAGTGCCAGGCTATTTCTGGGGATGGCCCTGCACTTGCAGGTTTCTCACAGTCTTTCCCTTGACTTATCCCTTTCTTTCAAGAGATGACCACTTCAAACAACGGTTCTGCTTTCTGATGCATTAAGACTTGGAAATTTGCCATTCATCACAGCTGTGTGTCTGAGCCTGTGTGATTATTTTGGGAAGTGAACCGTGGTGATTTGTGTCTATGTGTTTTATTGGCGCGCAGGATGTTCCCTATCTACTTCTCCCTGGCTGTCTGCATTTGCATTGGTTAATAAAATGGATAACGTTCAATGACTTTCTGATGGGTGAACAAGATTTGGCACACAGGATGTAGGAGCTTTTCACAAAGGCTAAAATTTCATCCTGGGAGATTGAACCCTCTGTGGCAGCCATACACAATCCATAATAACAGAAGCTTTTAACCCATCCATAATTGCTTTCATATAGAAAATGATTGCTGTAAGTTAACTTCATAATTCTAAATCAGTGGCTCTCAGTAGGATTTCAGATGCTTTAATTTGCCCTGAATTATCTGTAGAACTCACAGGCAGTTCATCTATGCTCTTTTCTGATTATGTTTCTCCTGTCGCGCTGACCCAAACTTTGTCTGTTTAATTTTTGTCTCCTCTTTCTGAAAATAGACCCATTTCCAATGATATCTCACTGGTGGCAATGACTCTGACTTGTGAATGGAGGGGATGATGCTCTCTTGAGCTGCCTTTCCTGGAGGTCATTCCATGCTTTGATGCATGTATTACTGACTTGGTTGTACTACTACCCGGGGTGGGTAGCCTGGAGTTGAAGGTGCGAGTACCCACCAGTGGGATGTGAGGCCAACCCAAGCAGGAGCATCATGGTGGTGGCACCTGGGATGGTTCATGCCATGGTTCCTCTTCTTCAGCTGCAAGGAGGAGGGAAGGATGTCACAGCTGGCTCTGTGTGTACCCAGCACATGGAGGATTTCTGAGCACAGCATTAGATATGCTGTGATAGCACATACAGTGTGGATGTGGTGTCCTCATCCTAATGAGGACAAAGCTCATGGCTGGGCTATTTGACAGTCCACAGATGAGCAGGGTGGCCACTCCTTCCCTTATGGCAGCAGCCAGCTTGTGAGATTTTTGAGTGACAGCAGATGAAGGGGTAGCATTATGGCTTGTCTCTAGAACTGTGCATCTGTGTCAGATCTTCGCTAAATCAATAAACAGGATGCTGAAGGAAAAATACTTTTAGTCTTCTTATGTCTTTATGCATCAGACTGTTTGGTAATGAGAAGCTTGGATGGTAGCAGACATCCCAGTGTGGCTGGCTGATGAATTTTTTTGTCAAATCATAGGTAAGGGCTGGGTCTTAAGAGATGCTGGCAAGTTGCTCCCCCAGAGAAGGCGTCAGTCTTGTGAATTCCTTTTCAGTGGTAGTTACTATGCAATTTGGATAGCAATCTTCAACCAAGGAGCCCGAGGTACAGCATCAAGAAGTGGAGAAAAATCACTTTGCATGTTCCAACAGACTAACAAATTACCTATGGAAATGCACTTGAGAATATTCCTCAGTAATTGGATTTCAGCTGTTGTTTCAGTGTATGTGCCCCCAGGCTGTGAAGGCAAAAGGGCTCCACTGAAATACTTTGAAATGTTCTCTGGCACCTACAAAATGTGTTTACTATTAAAAAGTGAAACCTGCAAGTCAGAACGCTGCTAAATGCAGTTTAAAAACAAAATTGCACCCCTGCAGCATAGCTCAGGGTGCTGAAGCATCTGGTTTATCCAGACAGTCTCAACCCAGAAACATTCCTGTGACTTTAGTGGAGAAGTCCTGTCTGCTGTCTTCTGCCAGGGTAACATGAGTATGTCTGTGTTGTACGGTAGGATGTAGAGCAGGAACCCCTGAACAATGGCTGGTTTGAATTGAGGAGTCTATGTGGCCTGGAGTAGGCTAAGAAACACATAGGAGGGTTTGCAGGATGAGTTGGTTCGGTACTTCCTGAATGCACTGATCCTACTGCTCGACCCAAAGCTGCTCTTTACAGTCTTGAAATATACAAAAGTTGCTGCTTTTGCAAAGCGTGGGGAGCAGCGGCTCCTTAAAGTACCTGCACTGTGTTTGTTGCAAAACAGGTGTGCTCTTGGGAAGCTGCCTCTGGACGTTTATCACATTTTTCTTCAAATGCTGGTGACATCTCCAGTCCTGACCTTGATACTGGAACCACAGATGAAATGGGGGTTGGGGGGTGAATAGGCTGTCATTGCACGTCACATGTGGCCACTGAGTTTGTTGTGGAAAAGGGGAGCGATCTGAGGTGACAAGTTGGACAGAACTGAGTCTGGATGCTGAGGAAGTATTCTTGAATTTGGGGGCAGAAGGGAAGCAAAGCCTTTTTCCCTTAGTAATATGTATATTGTAAAGCTGAGGGTATGGTTGTAGTGGGCATTTTGTTTTAATTTTAAATGATGTTCCCAATTGTCCAAATTCTGATTATCAGTGGCCACACACTGCAGTCGTATGCTCACACTGGGAATCGCTCCATCCGTTTGAACGGAGATGTATACTGGGATGAAAAGGGCTGGACTCGCACACCAAGAGCTGCATGTACAGTTCAAAATCCAGATGTGAATTGAAAACATGGTATTCTGAAAAAAATGCTGATTTTGATAATGGGAGGGCTCCTTTGGGAACCTCTCTTTAGGGGCCACCTTCACCTTGTCTTGCACCGAAAGACGTCTATAATTCTATAGAACAATGAAAAGCAAACAGCCCTAATATGTGAGAAGTAGTTCTTCTTTTCACAAGGGTTTTGAGTGTAGAACAGAAGTTATTGTGTGTATGTCACACCTGTCAAAAAGCAAGGAAATAGGTTTTTTTTCCCCTCTATTAAAATAGCATTTAGACAGGCCACTTCCAGAGCTGAAGTCTACCTGGCTGTGGGTCATCTGCAAGCAGCGGTGACTGAAAATCACCATCTTCCTCCAGCCTCACCCCCAGCCCCTAATTTACTTTTTGGCTGAAGAGCCAGACTTTAAACCTGCACGCCTCCATCTGAACCTTTCAGATCTCTCTGCCCTTTGGAAGGAGCCAAAAGTAAACCTGGCCCTGACAAATGCCCTGGTTGGCTTTGCAGGCACTACACGAAGAGAAATAAATCTGCTCTGCTGACTGAGGCAACTAGTTCTGTGGGTTTATAAATGCTCCAATTGAGTGTTTTGACACGGCAGTCAGATATAGTTAATCTTTCCCTTGACCTCCCGATACGGGAGTGCAGGCTGAAACCGCTAGTTAAGCACGTCCGTCTCCTGTTGTACCATTCGCGCTCCAGCGCACCGCCTAATCAAGTGTAATATATCTCTGGGTAAAACACACAGAGTGCTTTTCACAGCTATTTAAACAAAAAACAGACCTCGGTGCATTAGTTACATACACAAGCCACACAGAATCGTTGTTCCTGTGGTTAAGAGAGAAGTTGGATGGGCTGGGTTTGCTCCAGGGAGGAGGTGTGGGAAAGGTGTGGGAAGTGCTTGCTTCCATCTGCCTGAATGTGGAAAAATACCTGCTTGGTGTCATCCCAAAGGATGTGCATCCTGATGGGAGGATGGTTTTCTGCCCATAGTCCTGGGCTGAAATTTAGAACAGGTGGGGATGGCTCTGGATGAGATCAGAAGTATCTTGTTTCCATGTCTGGTAATGATAAGCCTTTCCTACAGCAAAAGGTAGCTCATAAGACAGTAAAATTTGGACAGGATACTAAGTTACAAGTATTAGAGCCATAATATTTATTTGAATTGCTGAGTTTTTTCTGTTTGAGAGCACAGCTGGATCTTGAAAATGTCTGCAGAGGTTTGGGGATGACTCAGGTATCTCGGAGCAATCTTTGCAAACCTACTAAGACCCATTAGCTTTTGTTAGACTTATTCATCCCAGCTTTGCTTGGAAGAAACTAGGAATATTTTGACAAGGGGTATATTAAGGAATGCTCTACTTTTAAAAGCGTATAATAAGGCAACATCAGAGGACGTCTGTGTGCAGCAGCCACAAAGGTGAGGCAGGCAAACCACATGAGCCCTGGACTTGGGCAGCCAGCTGAGCTGCGGATGGGTGGAGGGAGGAAGGCGACAGGGAGGTCACTGAAGGGAGTGGTGTTTTGTCTTGGGCTGGTCCATCTGGCTTTGATGGGACCTATGATTTTGGAAGGTGAGGCCAGGAGTGTCCACAGGACATCAGAGGGCAGCTCATAAGACAACCAGGAAAAAGTAAATCATGAAAGAATTGGAAAAAGAAAATGGGAGAAGAAAAAAAAAAAACAAAATAACTATGTTTCACTATTGATCCAAATATTGGTTAGGTTTGCAAGTAAGGCAGTTGTGCCAACAGTGCCCAGGGTAGTCTCTGACTCTAAACGGAGGAGTTAAGTGATTTGTAAAGGTTGAGAAACACTGGGCTGGTTGACCTCTTGATGCCCAATCAAGCCTTATGTTTTCCTATGATACTTTGATGGTTTTCTCCCAAAAGATCTGAGATGCTTTCTACTGCATTTTTTTTTTCCTATGCTCCTGTTTGATCTCCCTAGGATATCAGTGAGGATTCATTGATGTGTCTCTGTTAAAATTCAACAAAGCTCCTGCTTGAGAGCTCTATTTTACAGAGCAGCTCATCCTGTTGGATATTGAGAAATTACACAGCTTGGGATAAAATATATCCTAACCCACCAAAAGTCTTGTGTGCTGAAGTACGAGTTTCCTCCAGGCAGTACAATGTGTAAGCCCTATATAAATGTCTGTGTGAAAATAAGATACTTAAATCTCTTTTGAATCCTTGCTCTCCCAAGCCCATCTCAAAGCCCGCCCATGACCTCTGTGCCTCCCTTCTTTCCCTGCGAAACAGAGCTGAGCTCTCCTTCGGGAGACGGAGGTGAGACCTGCCGAGCTAATGTTTATAAAGCTCTTTGAAGGTGAACGTTAGCACGTACCAGCAGCAGCAGCCTGTCTTGTGTGTGCTTATTAACATTCAGGGCATGCTCAAATAGCAGCTCTGTGGCGGTATGTTAACTGTACTGATAAATCTTGTGTAAAAACAACACTCCACCGCACCGTTAAAGTTCCTTCCACCTGGGAACATCAAAGCCCGACACAAATATGGCTTGATCCTCACAGCAGCTGAGGTTGCTTTGGGCCATGCTACAGAAGGGGCTGTGGGAACCCAGTGCTGGGCAGGGTGCAGGGATACCCCTGATTTTGGCACAAGAAAGGCAGCCCTTGGGGTCCCTTAGCAAAGGGCTCTCTGCACCACAATAATGACCTGGCCAAGTTTTTATAAGTATAATATAATTAATATAATATAGATATGCTGCTGGGAGCTGACTGGTGCTTCCAGGAAGAGAAGGGCAATGTGCAAATCACTACAAGCAAGTTCAGGCTTTAGCGACTAGAAAAAATATATCCTAGCACATTTTTAAAGTCTCTGTCTTCCATGCAATGAAAGATAATTGGATGCCATTATAAAAGCAAGCAGCAGTGTGTATGAAAGCAATCATGGCAACACTGGAACTGGGTGCTGCCTTCTGCTACAGGATTGCAACCTGTGCCCTCCTTTAATGGCTGCAATCCCTGTATTTACATCCCCTAAAGCTTTGAATCCAAAGCAGCTTCAAAGCAGGAGGTACCTGATATTAAATTTCTTTATTATTATTCTGGCTTGCAATAAGTTACTTCCGTTAAAAGAGCCAGAAAACTTATGTCAAGGAAAAAATCACCAGATCAAAGAATAATTTAGGTTGTGAGGGATCATGAAGTCCAAAGTCCTGCTCAAAGCAGGTCTGACCTCAGTTAGATGAGACTGCGATTTAAGTGTGATGATATTTATTTATATAGCAATAATCTTATAACACTTGCGCGTGTCAGTTTATGTTTGGTCTGGCTCTTCTGAGTAAAGGGATAACTGGAGAAAACAGGCTGGGATTTTTGAGATTGATATCTAGATAATAATTTAACCATCACCACCTCGGGATAAGTTTTCTGAGCCTGTCTCAAGCCAGAACTTGAAGGGTGGTGTATGGGGTGGGAGCAGCCCAGTCTGGGATGAGTGCCAGACATGGGCATGGCCAATGGGAGCCAAGGAGGGTCATGGGATCCCACATGAGCCCAGTCCCCTGAGTACCCGTGTGCCAGGTTCAGGTGCTCATGCTGCCCTTTGCAAAGCAAGATGTACAACCTCAGCCCAACACTTGCAGCTCCACTGCATCCCCATCCCCGCTGCCCTCCTCTCCCAGCCATCCCAAAAGAGCTGGAGGAAGAACAGAGATCGGAAAGTTTAAGTTCAGAAAATGCATAAATCATTTCATTTGATGATTATTTATGAACCAGATCACAAGCTTATGAGAGTAGCTCTTAAGAACAAGTTTCTGGCTGTTGAGCAGTTGGCATAGTAGTCCTCTGAGAGCATTAAATATGCATTTGACACAGGTGACTGTGGTGGTTTCTTCCATTAACCCATGGTTTCCAGCTTTCAGCCATTACTGCAGGTATTATGCACAAGCATGTTAATACTTTCTAATTCTACCCTAGAGACTTCGTTAGGAGTGCATTTCCCTTGCCCTGAGATGTAGCAAAGGTTCTGCCTTTGGATTTATGTTGCCTGTGTTGTCCATCCTCCACCTGACTCTCCTGCCTTGCTGATTTGAAAGCTTTTTCATTCAAACTGTATCTAGTACTTGGGGATGGAGACTTCTGCGGACAGGATTGATGGAAGTCGCTGTTGTCGGACACCAAGTACAGAAGCAAAACATGACCCTCCTGCTGTCCTTGTTGCTCCTGCCATCTCTGAAGTGTCTCTCAAGTGTTTTTGTTGGACTGATGCCAGAACAGGTGACCTCACAGTGACTCCTTGCTCCTGTATCTGGAAAGGATGCTGCCCCTGCAGTCCTGCACACTTATGCTGATCTGCTCAGTGAGGATCAAGCAGCAGCGATGCACCAGCTGAGTATGAACATGAGAGGGGTTAATTTTTAATGGAAAAGAGCTGTGAGGTCCCACTGCAGCTCTCAGGCAGATTTGGCACTGTCACTTCATGCTGTCACTTGACAATTAAAGCAAATGCAAGTGGTGTAGCAAAGAACAGATTAATTAGATTTGACAATAATGCTGGGAAATAACTTAAGAGTAATCCATTTCAGGAGGGAAAATGTTTCCATTGTTTGCTTCTTGGCTTTCTCTTTAAAACTAGACACAGATTTCCAGCTCTTGTGTGGGAGTAGGCATTCTTCTTGTGTCTAATAATGGTTTTAATAAGTGAGTATTTTAGGTACCAGTGCTGTGGTACTTGACACTGGGGAAAAGTTGCTGGGTTCCTCTAATATTTGAGGAAAATTTCCCCCCTAACATGGAAAGCTGGGTGGATCTGAGTAGCAAGGGTATGAAGCACAGGGAAGCTCTTTCCTTCCTGACTGCTCTCCTGCTACAGAGCTTGGTACCTACTTGCACCTTTGCCATCAGTTGAGTTTGATGCAGCAGTCTCTGGTTCCTGCAGAGTGTTTGTGAGGCTTTAATTGCACTTTACCTACAGCATTTATTCTTTTCTAGGACCATTTTGCACTCAGTGACTACAGAAATACATTGCCATTTTCCAGTAAGATGAACACATCCACCTCCGCTATGTCCTCTCCACCTGCAGCTCCCCAAGTGCTACCTTTCGTACAGCTCTAGAGCACTAAACAGCCTCAAGAAAAAAATACATTTAAAACCTAAAAATCCTCTCAATTTCACCCTTCTGTTAAGGGCCTCACCCTTAACAAGCTTTTATACGGTCAGCTTGATTGTTTAAACCTACTAGTATGGATTACAGCTCCAGTTTCCTTTAACATTGAATATTAACATTTATTATTTATATAGCACAAACAATGTGCCAAGTTTAGTATAATTGTCTTAGTTACTGATGATATAAAACCTGATTGTTATTTCTATGGCTTCATAAATCCAGAACTTCTGATACTTCAGTTATCCACCTTCGGAATGTGGAATTGGCAATGCTTTGGCACTTTTTGTTAAAGTTGGGAAACTCAGTTGATGGACTTCTGGGTGACTGTACCTGAGTCACTGCGCCTCTATGAACAGACTCAGATGTCGCAGCTGTAGCATTTACATGAGTTTCTTGGGGATGAGGGATTAACTAATGATGGATTAGGCAAATTAATCTATGGTTTGTAAGACATACATTACACAGGGTTCAATTTAGGTTGATGGATTTATTATTTATTATTTATTATTTGCTGTTGTGTGTCAGTAAGTGGCTCTTCCTAACATTATGATGTATGATAGCAGCCCATGCCTGAGCTGCTATAAATAAAGGTCATTGTTTCTGTAATTAACCCCATTTTTCATGGTCTTTTAATGCCGATACATTAATTTGCATTGGTCTGGAATGTGACAAAGAAATTAATTTCCTTGAGTTAGGTTTTCTTAAGCTGAAAAGTTCCAAAACATAGGACTATGACCACAGGCTTTTGGGCTACAGACACACGTGTTCTTCAGCATATTGTCTGTAGCTGAATTTTTCTCAACCAGGAATAGTTTCAGGGAGACACAAAGGACTTGGAGGTGTCAAAAATGACAGTTTTAGAAAGAAACATGAGTGGAATTTGAGTGATAAGGCAGGATTCAGCCTTCAGTGAGAGGTGGATTTCTCGACCATACTCACTCCTGAATTTTTTTTTCCACTTCTGGGCCCCTTGTTGAACCATTGCAAATAGATCTTTGCAACAGAGTAACACACAAGTCTTACCAGCTGCAGGACTGCCCTGTAGGTACCCAACAACTATTTTTCAGTGTGTTTTCCAAAGCGTTGTGAGCCCATTTCCTGCCCTCTGAGCTTTCTGAATTCCTCTTACAGTCCACTTGTTCCTGCTGAGCTGGGTTTTTGGGATGTACTTGGGGACAGGAGTTTTTCCATGGGGGCACCTTCTTGAGTCCTGCCCAAAGCTTTGGACACTGCTGTTCTCATCTTGTAGCCAGCCTTTCATGAGCAGGTGCTTGGAGGTAAGATCATTGAGTTTACCCCCTTGCCTGGCTACCTCTGTCCCTATTCCCAAAGCAGGAAACTGCTTTTTTTCCCCCTCTTGAGGTGCAGGAACTGGGGCCAGCCTTGCCTGTAGAGCTGAGGTTGTATCACTGCTCATGTGCAGCATCATCTGCCTGTGAGGGCAGGGGAATGGCAGGGTCCTGCCTGCCCGGCTGGTGCTGTGCAGGCAGCAGCAGGTTTTGCTCTGAATTTCCCTGTCTTTGTGGCTTAAATCAGAACCTTAAGGCTGGCAGAGTGCCCTGCTTAACGATATCACAGGCTAATCATTTACAGCAGAATGCAAAGGCAAAGGAGTGTGTTTTTAATCTTTACAAATGTATCTAGATAAGCCAGGAGACAGAGTTATCTTTTGTATTACAAGAAACAGGGTGTGTGTGTGTGTGGAAATCCACACCAAGGAACATTGCTGTACCGTCCTTGGCCTTTTCTTCAGTCTTTGTCTTTCTCTTTGTATCTTGTGCTGTTGAATTAATGGGATATGAACTCTGAATACTTAAGTGATCTATTAATTTTAATTAGCTTCCTAATAGCTTCTGGACAGTGATCGAACATAACATTGGGACTGTGCTGTTTACTTCCCAAAGCATGGGGCACTGATGAGGTGCTTGCTGGTGTGCATGTTTCTGTCCTGCCTTAGCTGCTGAGTGGCCTCCAGGACCAGAGGACGTTTGGGCAGGTGACACCGATGGAGACTGTGAATGTGAGGGTGCAGAGAAACACAGCTGCGTGTGTCGGTGGCCATGAGTGCCTCCTCCTCCTGGGAGGTGCCATTTCCCCACTGCTGAGCATGGGTGGGATGTCTGGTCTGCTTGGGGCTGAGCAACCCTGGTACAAGCTCAGTTGTCAGTGGGAATCGCTCATGAGCTGCTCCGGCTTGTGTTTGCTGAGGGCTGCTAGTGCTCCTCACCACCCTGCCACGATGCCAGCAAAGAGCCACATCCTTCTGCAGCCTCCGAGCTGCCGGCCGGAGAAGCATTCCCACCAGATGGGCCTGTCTGGATTCTGACGGCATCCTCAGCAGGAAGCATAAGGCAGGAGGCTGGGGACGCAGAGGTGAGGAAACCAGCAGCGCTCCTCGCTTTTTGCTGTGTGCGCATGAAGCTGTGAATGGGAGAGAAGTTGCAGAGCTCTCGAGCAGCCAAGACTGGAGGCAGAGAAATTCGCACTGTTCTAGTTTACTGAAGCTGTGAAAGATGTGATAGATGAATCACTTTTGCAGCAACCTTCTCTGCCACCAGATTCCCTGAGATGTTAAGCTTTGCTGTACGCAGCATGTATTTGAGGAAAAGATAGAAGGGATGTTCTCTGAATCAGAGGAGAGTCTGACGCACAGAGACATTTTCAGGGGAATAATTTACATATGCATTCCCTTTCTAAAAATATCAGTCACAGTATTGCCTCTATTTTTGCACGCAAGGCTTTCTAGGCTGGTAGGTGGATAGAACTGGGAATCTGCACTTACACGGATCCAAATACCAAAAGGTCCAGTGGGGCTGCAGCATGGGGTGCCTCATGCTTTTCTCAGGAGGCAGAGTTTGGAGATGCTTAAGCTCCAGGTTGGGGTGGGGGGGAAGGATATATTCACCTTGACAATGCCCCATATGTCATCTACACATAGTCTCATGCACAAGGGTGGAAGGCAGAGTTTTCCTGTTCCCTCCTGGAGAAGGCAGCGCGGTTGAGTGGAGGGCAGCAAGCAGCTCCAGGAGGAGTAGAGAAAAAAGTATGAATTTTTCATTTCCTTGGGTGATGGCTAAGAGAGCTGGTAAGAAACTCCATTCCCACATCTGCTTGTGCTGGAGCCCTCTCGCCACAGCTTCATGCCAAGAGAGAGGAGGGATGTCAAGGATTTGCTCTGGCTCTGCTTACTGGCATTGAGAGGTAAACTGAGTTTTCAGATGCTTTTGGCATAGTACTGCTCAGGTCTTGCAAAGTCCAAGGCAAATTCCCTTTGACAGCAGTGGGAACATATCTGGGTATGCACCGACCTCAACCCATAGTTTATACATTCTGGAGTTTCATTTCAGTGGGGGAACTATGATGTGGGATCAAAGCATACCCTCTAATCTCTTCATCTGAAGTGGTCATTTGTTGTCTCCTTTAGTGTGTCTGTGGACACCAACCAAAGTGTGTTCCTGGAGTCTAAATGGACAGACCATCCTTAGTGTCCATCCTGAGGATCAGGTGCCACTGCAGTATAAGATCACCCTTCTCCTGAAATGCTTAAGGCAAAACCTGTATCTTGGCTTCATAATAAATTAAGTAGCTCAATGGAAACACACATTTATCTCGAACTTCTGTCATGTGACATTGTACAGAAACAAAGCAAGAGGAGTGTTTTGATGTAACTCCAACAGCCTTCTCCATCCCCAGCTCTCCCACCTGGGATTTACTTTAACCTTTGCCTTGGGCCTGTTAGGAACTGGTGAGAAAAGAAAGAGTGGGAGGGGAAGGTACAAACCAGCCATCAATAAATGTAAGCTGGAAATAAAACAGGTATTGCTACCACCAGAGGGGCGAGGTTATGAAACAGCTGTGCAGCAGTGGTGTCTCTGAGGGTATGTGTGGAGCCTGTGCTGTTTGTGATGGAGGCTGATAAATTTATGGAGGGGATTATACAACCCAGACTTTGTGTTAGCAGGGGCTGGCCTCTGTGGACCCACTGCTGGGAATCTGGCGAAGTGAGTGCTACACTGATACACAAACTGTCTTTGTGATGAAGATGTGACCAAGCGTGGTATTTGCTCAGGGCTACAATGGCTGAGCTGAACTAGGGCAGATGGTCTCCAATGGAGTGACAGCATCCTCCTCAAAATGGGCACACAGGGCTCTGACTAATGGGGAGAGGAGAGAACACACAGGGCCACAACTGAAGCACTGGGGAAAATCTGTGAAGTTTTTTTTCTCCTCCTCTTTTCTCTGTGGGTTTTGTTAGTGTGCTCAGGAAGTCCCATTAGCGCCCACTCGGTCCAGTAACATGCATCATTTTGCACTTTATTGTGTCTTTTATGAAAAGCTGGTACTGAGGAAGCAGTCTTGTGCTTCTTTGAAATCCTCTGTCAGAAAAAAAACCATCACCTCGAACAAACAAACAAGCACACAATCCCTGAGCATGCTGGAGATTGATTTGTAGCACTTTTCTCTCCCACCTTATCTGTTCAGAAATGTTTTGGCAAGCCATGAAAAATCAGAGCCCTTTGCTGTCAAAAGCAATCTATTTCCAATGGAGCTGTGTTAAGGGCTCCGGGTGGGTGTTTGGGCTCTGCCAAGGTGCTGAACAATTCCATCAAAGGGATGCTCTTCCAGAAGAGCAAACGCAGACGGGAAGTATTTTGCAGCCTGTGAATGGGCACAGGAGAAGGGTGGTGAGGGAGCACCACGCAAGCTGCAGAGAGAGCTAGGGGAAAGAGATGCCACAGCAAATGTAGTACAAATGGTACACAACCTGCCTACTCATTCATATCTAGTATTTTTCTAAGTGTTGCTGTTTTTCTGCATCCCGTTAAGCTTTTTGATTTGTTTCCATCTGTTCGGTATAGATCACTTCTGCAGTTTACTTAAAACACAAATACCCTTTATGAATCTCTACAGATGGTTTTCAAAGACTTATAGAAAGACAAAGATAAGATCAAGAAAATCTTGAGTGTTTGCCTCAGGGGAAAAAAATGGGACAGTCGCTTTGCCTTGCAGCTGCAAGCCACGTCAAATCAGACACTTTGATATGTTTCATTTTCTGTCTGAAGTCTACATCTGAAAGGCAGCCTGGCTTATTTCAGTCAATGCGCAATTTTTGTTAGTTGGGGCTCTTTCTCAGCTTCTAAAAAAGATGCTCATTTGCATCCTAGAACAAAGCCAGCACTTTCCCCCCATACATTCAGAGTGCCTTTGCCAAAAACTAATCATGCTGCAAAGTGTGTTTATGTGTGTGAAGGGGGGTGTGTGTATGTGGTTTTTTTCCTTAAACACTTCTCTCCTGTGTTGGCCAGAGCTGCAGCAGGGATGGGTGCTCATCCTCTCCACAGTGGCCTCAGCTGAGGTCTTGTTGCCCTTGTCCTAAAGCCAGAGTCTCAGTAGCTCAAGCATGGCCCCCAGATCAGAGTTTGGTTGTGCAGAGCCAGCTGGCAGGCAGAGGTGCAGCCATTGGCATCCCCCTATAGCCATGGGCTGTGTGAGTGGGGCCAGCGTGTGTCCCCACCCCTACCACCTGACCCTCCAGGACGGGGCACAAAACCCAAAGAGCAGGGAGGAGGGCAAAGTGCAGAAGAAGATGGGAGAATGTATCTGCTGGAGGACCATCCTCTGTTTGGCCAGTTCCATCTGCTCTTTGCATTAGCTTCTCCCTCAGGCCAAGAGTGGGGCTGCTACAAACTAGATTAACTTTGCTAACGTCTGTGGGAGATGTTAAACCCTGTCTCTCTGCAGTGCACTGCTTGTGTATTTCAAAAAACACCAATCATTTCCTAGAGAAACCACATGAAGTAGGGTAACTGCTAAATTTCTGCTACTCTTCATCTGTTTTAGACTCTGTTCTTGGGAGTGACTCACACTTCTTGTCTTTTCGTTTTATTGCTGTTGGGCCCATTCCAAACCCATCTGAAATCAAAGGGTTTTATCTTGGCTAAAATAAATAAATACTGCAATCAAGTATGAAATTTGAAGATACTAAAGTATGTATAGAAATTGT
>JAAGNO010030526.1:5253-17591 GCA_033439905.1 Ceryle rudis
GGAGACATTCAAGGTGGGGCTTGAGGAAGCTCTGAGCGACCTGCTTTAGTTGAGGATGTCCGTGCTCTCAGCAGGGGGGTTGGACTAGATGACCTCTAGAGGTCCCTTCCAACCCAGACATTTCTATGATTCTATTCTATGATTCTATGACTCCAAGTCTGGCATGCTTTGCCCTCTATTTCAGCACAAATAAATCCGGTTGGACTAGCCACATATACACATTTTGGTCCTTGTTAAAATGTGGGTATTGAAAACAAGTATGAAAGACTGACTGAATTAAATCTATAGGAGAAAGAGCATGAGTGACTGAAATCAGTTTTGTTTAAAATAATATAACCTCCCCTTCTATACAGTCTCACATTTAGCTTTGCTATATTTTACATCAGTAGCCTCTCCCAATTGTTTATTTAAAAATTTCAATAAAACCTAATAGTGTGTGCTGACAGAAGAACATCAAAGAAGAGATATAGCTGTACAGGGAAGGGAGGACACAGCAAGCTTGAAACAGCTTGTCTTTTTGAGGCAACACTTTTTTCCCCCCTTTTGACTGAAGGGAGAGACTTGGCACACTTACAGTTTCTGCTATTACACCAATAACTTGTTATTTCACAGTTCACAAAGAAGAAATAACTGTTAAAACAAGTTGGTTTCTCAAAACTAGCCCCAAATATGAAATTACAGGAAATGTCCTAAACATTTTTGTACAGTGACACATGCACAACTGTGCTAATGTGAGCAATCTGAACAGAGGTAGGGCCAAGAAAATGAATATTTCTGTTTACCTGAATATAAGAGGCTTAGAAACCAGATTTCAGATGCAAAACAAAAAATTCAAGTTAAAAAGCCCTGCAGATTTCATGGATTCTCAGAATGCTACCAACGGAAAGAAAAAAAGCCAGAATAATTTGCAATAGTCAATGTTGTCATTGTTAATACCAACAGCAGCAATTTATAAACTGTGGGATATTTGGCACCAGCAACCTGTTCTTTTCCTGTGTTGGCACCGAGTCAGTCATGCCAGTGGTTATTCTGCTAAGCACAAAGGATAAATTACAACAGTATTATTTATTACAAGGTTATATGCTCAAATTTTTTCCGAAGTAAAATATTATCACAATATTTTTATCATAAAATATGTGATTACATAGGACAAAAGGGCTGACAGTAAAATGCTGGGGTGGAATTTAAGGTACTGGATTATTTACATTGTCAAGTCAAGGAACCTATCTTGCTGGCTTCCCAAGCTATATGAAGTATAGACACTATTCACTACAGATACCAGCTTAGAGAAAAAAAAAAAAAAAGAGTTCAAGGTAAACGGATAGTATTATGATTGTTCTTGCTATGGAATTATTATGCTTCCAGAGACACGAAATAGATAGTAACAAAGCCATAATATCTGTAAATAAGAACATATTACTTACCTGTGTCCCTTCCCCTCTTTCACAGTTAAAAGTGGCTTCAGACTTGAGACTCATTTAACTGTATAAATGCAAATATAATCTGATCTATTGTCTTGGAAATAATCCTCAGAAAGTCCCTTGGATTGATTGTTCTGTTTCTTGCTTGCCGATCTCTCCTCAAATCTTGTTTGCTTTCTTTTCTCCAGTCAGACTCATAGATTCAGTCTAGTTTGGGAACTGAATGGATTATACTCTATTTTAGCCATAGTCATGCATTCCAAACTGACTAGATGCTTTATTGCTGGAGGAACTCAAAACAAGCACAGGATGGCCTCAAAGCTAGGAAAGATGCCACAGTGGTGTCCAGAAATGTCTTCAGTCTAAATTGAAACTGAGAATAGTTGGTGTGGCTGTAAATAAAGATGAGCTACAGAGGCAGCACTTGAGTACAGTGCTAGATTCTGCAGAACAGGTTGGGTTAGTTTAGGTTAATGCTGTGCCAGTGACTGGGGAGAAAACCTCCTTAAAACATTATACAGTGCTCATAGCCCAGTAAGTAAGTATACTGTGGGTATGACCTGTTCCTTGGCACTCACAGATTCCAAAGAATTTTTTAGAGACAGCGTCAGACACGATTATCCACTATGGAATATACAATAAACTCCTACCTAGTTACAGCCTTTCTAAACCTCTAAGCACCTGTCTTACTGCCTTTGCTGCAAATATTAGAATAAGGAAAGGGGCAGAGATGCACAGCAGAGTTGTGGGGAGCACCCAGGAAAAAAGGGACTGCTGGTGTGACAGGTGTGGATGGTAACCACTGCTTCGGGGAGAGGCAGCCCCTACTCCCACAGTAGTTGCCACCCCTGACAGCAGGGTATATATATCCTGCTTGGCAGCAGTAACAACTGTTGAGACTTCCCAGCACTCTGATGCAAAAAAAAACCTTGCTGACTCCCCACCACCTTGCATCCTTGGCAGTTTCCTGCTTTGACAGTTGTTAGCTGGACTTGGAAGTCCACTGCCAAAGGAGATGGCAAATTGTGGAATGTTACCTAAAACATCCTAGTTATGCATGGCTAGTGCATACCGCTACATGTTTTCCTGCTACAAGGAGAAAATTTATGAGTGAAAGGATTTGTGGACAGAAGTGCAAGCACTTAATTCCAGGTGAAGTACTGCTTTAAATTCTTAGGACAAATTCAGCATTGCCAAAATACCAATGCTACTCTAGTGGTACTGTTTCTGTAGCCATAATGGTCAAAGGTTACACAACAAACAAGATTTGCAAGGTGGAACAGTTGTTTATTAGGACAGCAGATGCAACTTGAAAAACATGGAAAAGCTACGGGCACATGAGATTCTTACACTAGGTCTTGCTAATTCTTTTTTAGAGACTATGTTGGATTTCAGGACAGGAACTGAAATACAGTATTTGAATGTATATGTTTATGATGTACTTTTTTACTCACCATCTCCTGACTTTTCTTGCTTGATATGGTCTCTGAGTCTCTTAAAGCTTGCATTTCCTTTGTCCCAGACTTTTTCTCTCTCTCAAACCCCTGTCAATCATCCTCAGGCTAGGGATTGCCCCAGCACCTCCTCCTTATGATATTTCCTCAACGTTCATTCTCCTTTTCCTCAGTTCTACTCTTCTTGTACTTTAATGAATACAAAACCACCATTCTGGTTCAGTTTTCTCCATCTTTGACTCACCCCTACTTTCCTTCATTTCTGTGATCTTGTTTCCTCTTGTAGGGGAGTATTTCTTTCATGAACAAAAATATCAGAATGTGTGGGTTTCCTCTTCTCCTTAGCTGTACTCCTGCCTAACATCCCATCTTTAATTTCTCTGTTTCTCTTTTGTCTCAAAGGTATGAATTTTTCATCTTCCTCTCTACTCCTGCTGTGTCCCATCCCAATTCTTGACTTCCTTAATCCCGCTCCTTAGTCTTTCACATTTGTTTGGCTTCTAATAACAATATTGTCTTCCATCTCAAGCATTTGATTCTGCTTGCCTTTCCAGCTATTGCAGCATTTTCCTTGCAGTTATCAGCTCACTGATCATGCTATTTACAAGTCCCTTGCAAGTTCATTTCATACACTGAAATCCCATCCTTTCTTAATATGGATTCCACCCATCCAATTGTCATGCATCCTCTCTTTACAAGATTTCCAATATGCCCATTTTTATCCATCTACAGCTAAACATCTTTTCCAGGGTCCTGTTATCTTCTGTCTCATTATGACACCATTCCTTTGTATAGGATGAACAAATACAGTCTTGCAGGTTGAACTGAGCAAAAGCATAACTAACAAAAATAAATAAAAATGGATCAGGACATACTAAAAAGCAATATAACCGTTTTACTGATGGTGTATTCTCCCTGCTGCATCATATTCTTTTTCCTTTATATCAAGAAATACACAGGAGAAATGTTTCAGAATTGCAATGTTTCAGAAATGCATGACATGTTCACAGTAAGATACCAGCCAGAAAAGAGACTGAAAAGTCTGAAATCATGTAATTTGGAGGATTATAATATCATATTGTAAGACACGATATTACAGACAATTACAAAGCATTGAACAATAAAGTGAAGCAAAGCCGTGGGTACCTTTTAACTCCAAAGATGTAAGAACTAAGGAATATTAAATGAAGGAAAAGGAAAGGTTTAAAATATTATTTACACAACTCATAATTAGCCTGTGAAACTCACTGCTCTAAAGGTACAAAACCCCCAATGAACTTAATGAATTCTAAAAAGGAGGCAGCTTTTCTCTGCACAAGAAAAAGATGTTATTTTCAGGGTACAAGTACCCAAGAGACAATGTAGGACAGATTTTTTCTTCACAAGACAATTGAGAAAGACTGCTATTGGGGCTTCCTGGTGATTCTTGTGAACTGGCTTATACTGACAGAAACAGGAAACTCAACCAATGCAATCCTGGACAGATACAATGCTATCATTTCTCTGTTTCTACATGAAACATTCTATTACTTCTTTGAATGAGCAGTTCTTGAGATGAACATGACATGCAAGACGACTGCAGGCTTGTGTGCCATTTTAGTCAGGAACTCGGTAACCATTCACCAGAGGACACAATGCAAAGTTCATTCACTGTGGGTAACTCAGTCACAGAAATAAAGCAACAGCAAAGCAAACAAGAATGAATCAACACTGGACAGAGAATATTTAGTTTCCCTATTAAGGCCCTCTCTACATTATACAGCTCAGTGTCAAGTACAAAGAGTATGCAATAGGGGAAAAAAGTGTCACTGTCACAGCTTTAACATCAAAACAAATTCCTCAAGGACAGCTCAACTACACATATATATTATTCTTGACAAATGTGCAATTCAGTCCATTTTTAATCTCCATGGAAAAGCAGTTAACATTTTCACAACCTACCTAGAGTGTCTGAGTACTCTTCTTCACTGCCAACATTTTTATTTTATGCTTCACTTCAGTGTCAAAGACTAATGTTTTTAAGACCATGACTTCTCAACTGGTCTCTTCTTTCTATAAACACTTCTCACCTTTTTCAAAAACCATCATCATATCTCAGCAGTTGTCTCTGGTTTAGACCAATCCAACACAATCCTTCTAATTTTTTTAAGCTCTTCATTCTCAGTATTCTTGACACCATCCAGCTGAGATTAGCCCAGGGCTAACATAGAACTTCAGAGGAAGTCTTACTAGCAACAGAAAGCATATTTAACAAATGTCAAAGCTCCAAGGCAGATTTTAATGGCATTTCAGTCATTATGCCCTTCCAGTTTGACAGACATCCATTGAAACAATGCAGCATTTGCTTTTTTACAAGAAGTTATGCAGTTAACTAATAGAAATCTTGTGTAATTAGAGTTTCCAAAGTGTGCTTATGAAAATACCATGAGGGCTTTTGTTGCAAAGCAAAGACAGTATGTATGATAGCTGCCTCTTCTTACTTCTCCTCTAATGTATTGATTTGTCAAGGAAAAAAAAAAAGAATAAATTACACGGGCTTAACTGATTTCTTGGCAACTCCATGCTAGCTGTTAATAATCTTGTAGCTGCTAACAAGTTTATTTCAGTATTTTCCAGGAATTGACAACAAACTAGTTGATGTCAGCTATAATTTGTCAGCTCTTTCTCATGCCTCTTGCCCCATTTTATCCATAGATATTATGCTTGCACATTTCTGGTCTTAAGAAATTCCCACCCTTCAAGTTCTTCAATGTAAGCACTAACATTCTTGAGATTGCTTCAGTCTTCTTGCTGTAGATAAGTGAGATGAAGTAATAAAAAGATGAGATAAAATAGCTTATTCAAGTCTGTGAAAGGAAATGGAAGTTCCTGTGTAAGGAGAGAGAGATCCATGCTCAAATTGCTAGAGGGCTTATATGAAATATAAAGAATTAGCCTGAAAAAAAAGAAATATTGTGAGGTCATGCTAACAAATTAATTTTCTTTGTTTATTGTTGTGTCTTTATAGTCAGAAACCAGATGAGTAACCACCATAAAAGCACAAATTATAGTCATAATTTGTATCTACTACAAAATGAGTGTTTTATTTTATGAGAGTGAAGTTTCTCTTTGTGCAGGGAGAGTTACCATTTGAGATGCACTCCTCAGAGCAATTCAGCATTTGGTGGTTTGTGAAGTTAATAGCAACTTATATTTACAGCATTAATACCATTAGTATAATTCACAGAGACTCTAAGGAGGGGCTGACACAAAGGCATTACTGTGGTGATCCCCAAAAAAGGACTGATGAGGTAAATGAAAAGTTCGGGGTTTTTCTTTCCTGACTTAGAATTACACTCAAAGGGAGGGAACCCTATGAATTTTATTATGAATATATATTTTTATTTCATGAATACTCATCCGCGGATCATACTAGGAAAAGATATTCATTCATACTGACTCAAAAAATATCTCTTCCTGAGTGATGCATCATTGTATGTGAAATCCTGGATTCCAGGTATGCAATTAAATGCTCTACTTTTCTAAGCATCTCAGTCAACCCTCTGGATAAATACCCCAAATTGCATAAGTGCCATGTTTTAAAACCCATGAGTTAATATATGGTCACTAGGAAGTTTACATGCCCACTGGTATGACTTACCTGCCTCACCCACCTAATGTGAATTATAATTGGTTTGAACATAAGGAGAGGCCTAAAGTTTTCTCTATAAATGCTGCCACACAACCAGAGCTTGAAATCTTATCATATTGGCCTACAGTTCCTCACAGAAATACAAAGTCCAAGGCACAGAGGAGCAAGGAAGCATGGCTGGTAAGTAGCAACAACAACGACAACAACAACAAAATTATTTTTGTGCATAAGGAATGGGCAACTGAATAATGTACCATATATTAGCTTTTCTCTATGGGGTTATGGATTATGTTTTGTAAAGGGCTCTGAATTGTTGGAATACACTACATTTTGAGATTATGAATAGGTTGTTTCAGCATTGTTCTTTGCTGAATTTTCTAAAAGACATAAAGAAAAGAAGGGAATCCATCCATTATCATACTGGAGTTAAATATTATAAAACTGCAAATAGAGCAGAAGTTATGGCAAACTGCAAACTATCTTGTAGCAAGAAATTTTATGAATCAGAGAGTTGTTCAGGTATGAATCAATCTTGTGTTAATGGGAATATCTGTGCCAAGAATAGACCATGGGCTAGATTCCTTCCTGTGGATTCAGAGTCAGCAAATTGCAACATCATTTTAACTATTTTTTAAAACTAACTTTTTGTTAAAATTAGTGTGAAAGACAAAAACACTCTAAATACAGGCTAAAGCACTTTAAAAATACAAAGCAAGCAGATATCCCGCGGTGAGGTCTTAGGAGGAAAGATATTAATTCAATATACTTTAGCAAGTTTAGCCATGTTCTCGCTTAGGCCTGACTTGATGGAACTTCTGTAAAAATGTATAGTGAGGCCTGACTGAAGATGATGTCACTTTACGTCTTTTAGGCATAGAGCTCATGTGGTGCTGGCTTTGTGTGACATAGGCATGAAAAGCTCAGGAAATTAATAATAAAACAACCATCCACAGAGCAGAGGCTCTGGCATAGAAATGACAGGCATTGTTTTCCCCTCATGGAGGTTAAAAGAGGCACGATTCATCCATTCTCAGAGTTTTAGAACTGATTGCACAAACTCTTAGGACACAAGTGTTCCTCCACATACTATTATCTGAAATAATTCATGTTATTGACCTGATCTACTTGTGCTAGCATCCCTCAACAACATCTGCTGTTTGCCTGGCCTGATGGTGCTTATTAATGACTGTCTCAGTGCATCTGCTAAGTGTAATACCATCTAAATCTTTACCTGTTTAAGAGCAGAACATAGGCTGGGAGGGAATCAGGTTCATACAATGTGCATAAGGGTATCGATTCCTTCATAAACTCCTCCATTTCTTCCAGCAGAGCTTAAATAAAGGGCAAAACACAATTTGATAGGTCAAACAGAAAGATTGGACTGAGTAGAAAAATCCCCCTTTTTAACAAAAGAACTATACAGTAAAGTGGCGAGTAAAAACCTTCATCTACAGCAATGGGGGAAAAGACACAAACCAATTATTTCTGCATTGTAACATTTCCTCTTAAGCAATGATTTGCCAATAACTTAGCCAAGACAGTTTAGCAAGGTGATCCCTAAAAAGTTCCTCTTTAAGTGTCATACAACAGTCTATCCTTCTTCACCACATTTTTTTCTCATTGCATGAAATGCAAGGAGCAATAGCAGCATTTAACGAACAAACTGGTATTTGCTGATCATGGTCAGCACTTGTTTGTGAAATAGCTCAAGAAATAACTACTCTCAAGTTCAGTTAGAGATGTCAAAAGTGACCAGGGATGCTCCTCACAGTGCCGTGCAGAATTTTAATGTTAAACACTGTAAGGGTCTGTGTGCATGTGTGTGTGCGCACAACTGTTTTCATTCCCTCTGTCTCTCCCTCTCCTCCCACCCCTGCAACACACACATCCTACAAGTGCATACACTTTTTCCCAAAAAGATTTAATGCATCTGTGGTATAATCTCTAATGGATCTACCTGAACAGCACCCAGAAGATGGTGTGTAAAGAAAAGGGAAAAGCACTTAAAAAGATCCTATACATTTAATAGCATGATTTAATTTTTTTTTAAAGTGTTTTGATAGTCTGACAGTCTGCAGCACTACTGCTGCTAAGGATTCAGCAGTGTTTCACACTCAAAATAATTATCTCAGCTTCTGTCTGTCACTTTTAAGCTTCAGTGTCATTACAACTAAGGCATGAGTCACATCTGCAAGCACCTTGTTTGCTTATTAGAATTAAGAGCACTTGCCTGCAGAATGGGACAATATGTTGGATTCTTAGAAGAAATCAGCAGAGCAATGTAGTGATGGGACCCTGCAAAGAAGTATTCTTTGCTGATGAGCGTGTAGCAGTAACTGGAAGTTAAAACTTCCAAACAATGTCTTTACTCCATTCCCATGGAGGAGATGTGTGCATAAGTGGGGAGAGGTAGGGAAATAGATTTAAATATAATAGGCTATAAATAACAGGTTTTGTGTGACTATGCAAGAGCTGTGGGGGAGCCTAGCATAGGTCCATCCTAGTCTGTGCGCTGTCAGTTTGGCTTCTTCCTGTGTACTGGTCCCATGGTATTTTTGGAAGATCACATATTAGTACATATAACTACTGTGTCAGTATCAGTCTCCTTTCTGGAACAAGCCATCTCATCTGGAATGAGCTGAGATCCAAGGAGAAGATCTGAGACCAGCTAACAGTGTAGCCTACTTTACACAGACAATAAGGGAGCTGACTGTGCCAAATTGGGCTAACTTCAAAGTCTGGCTGTTGGAGAATTTCAGGAACGATCAGGAACTTCAGGAAGGCTTCAGGCTGCAGCAGGCTTCCATTAAAAATGTCCCTGATATTTTGGGCACTGTGAATGGAAAAGGAAGACAGAAAAAAAAAAAAAAGATGTATGTCTTGGACAACATATAGGGCCCAGAAGAAAGCTCAGTCAAATGCTTCTCCATATGAACTTGATCAATCTACATCAGTGAGTTCTAGTTCTGAGAGTGCTGATGCAAGTCAGTCCACACCACTGTTCTAGGGGCACAGGTCTCTACCTAGTGTGCTTCACGAATACAGTATAGCTGTAGAAAAGTACTTGACTTCCTGTACCTAGGAAAAGAATGACAACACAAAGAAGGAGAGAAAGTAATACTGAGTGGAATTAGTCCATTACAGAAGATGTCCTTCACTGTTCACAGAGTGACGAACTCTTCTTGTATATTAATTTCTTTAACACAGTTACTGGAGTGAGGAAAGAAATTTGGATATCACTGGAAAAGGATGTCATAAGCTATATGACTGAAATGGTTGGCAGAAGATTCCGATATAGCTCATTCTGGATACATGCAACAAAATACTAAGACAGCTTACAGCTTTCATTTTCTGAGGTCAAAAAGAATCTTCTCTTGCTGTCCACCAGAGTTTCAAGCACCTACCTGTGCAATCCTTACATTGACAGACACCATACAAGCTCTGCAAATACCACTTGGCTTACAGGGAGCTGCCTGGGTCAGATGCATTCTGCTTGACTAGTATTCTGACTAGTGTTAACATTTATCATTAATTCAACCCTCATTCTCAACCTTCACTCATGATCTTTAATCCAAAGGTCCGGTATGTGTTATTCATCTGTTCTACAAAGCACACGAGAGGCCTGCACAGCAATTTAGCCAGAGCTGGGAATAAACACCAGAAGCTGATGCAGCAGACACAACCTGTTTTCCTTGCCATATAGTCTTCCAGAATAAATTGACTGTATCTGTTTTTCAGAACATGCTGTATATAACTATACCATCATACCTTCAAATACCAAAATCAGTTATGCCATTGACCTTTAGGATAATGATATCTAGCACACTATTGCTCACACACACACACAAAAAAAAACCCAACAGGTGAAATGTGACCAAATAAGCATTGGCAGCTATTTGGTGAACGGTTGCTGACAATTTTTTTTTTCTCTGTTTACAGTAACTAATGTTTCTATGAAAGAGAAATGGTTTGTTATATATCCAAGGATAGGCTGATATCTTGAAGCAAATTTATTCTGAAAATTTTTAGTGCATCATTGTGGAGATTTTAGAAGTATAGAATCATAGAATTGTCAGGGTTGGAAGGGACCTTAACGGTCATCTAGCTCCATCCCCCCTGCCATGGGCAGGGACACCTCCCACTAGATAAGGTTGCTCAGAGCCCTGTCCAGCTTGGCCTTAAAAGCTTCCAGGGACGGGGCTTCCACCACGTCTCTGGGCAACCTGTTCCAGTGTCTCACCACCCTCATGGTGAAGAACTTTTTCCTAATGTCTACTCTGAATCTACCCAGCTCTAGTTTTGATCCATTGGTATGGGTAGGAGAGCACAGCTTAACATCTGAAACCACTGAAGTTTGGACTTAACATTTTAAAACAAAATTCTAAGAAATTTTAAATTTAAGATTTAAAGTCTTATCATTTTAAAATCACAGTTGGGCTTTGCATGCGATAAAACTATGGTCTCTCTAGATTAAATATTATTACTGAATAGAGGTTCAAAGCAGCAGCCTTACTTATACCCAGTTAAAAAACTGTTTCCTCTAATAAGATCTATTTATAGGAAATATGAATAAAGTATGTCTGTATATGAAAGAGGTTGAGCAAGTTCCAATTCTAGAACTTCCAAACATAATCCAAATCGAAAACCAGAACAATCTGGGCTGCTGAATACTGAGCCCAGACAATTAGAACTCTGCATTTGGGAAGGTGTATAGCTCTGGGCAGTCCAACATAATGAGTATCACTCAGAGGCATCCTTAAGGCTAAGGCTGTGCATTAAGAACAATGCATTTTACAGGTTGTTTCATAGAAGTATCAGAATTGGTCTGTCTTTCATAACAGAAAATGAAGCCATGTGCAATGCATAAGCAAAAACCACTCTCTTTGAAATTAAGCAAAATATTTTTGTGCACAAATTAGCATTGCCAGTTACCTGTTCAGAGATTCCCGATGAAAAAAATAGTAGTGTACCAGCTGAAAACAATGATAGCTATTTTATCACAAGTCATATATTTACTTACCTATTATCTTTGTAGTGTCATGCAAATATGACACGGAGTGCTTGTCTATTTAATGTTGTTAACTAGTAATTATGTGATAAATGAAAAATTGGTTCTTTGAATTTGGACTGAGGTTCCACATAAATATGAGGAAAAAAAACTTCTTCACAGTGAGGGTAACAACACTGGAACAGGCTGCCCAGAGATGTTGTGAGGTCCCCTTCTCTGGAGGCATTCAAAACCCACCTGGACACATTCCTGTCTGACCTGATCTAGGTGATCCTGCTTTGACGGGGGGATTGGACTAGGTGATCTTTCAAGGTCCCTTCCAATCCCTAACATTCTGTGATTCTGTGAAATTTGGGACAGATGCAATAGCTTGATTATTGTTTTGCAATTACTATAATGCAGTGGAAAAAAAAAAAAAAGCAGCTCCAGGAAAAAAATTGATTCAGTGAATTAAATTATTTAACAGTCATTGTAAATATTGCTCATATAGCATTCCAAAGTAAAAACAATGTGATGCAAGAAGGAGTTATGCTATTCCTATAATTTTCACATTGTAATGAAAGAAAAGCAACTAAATGATGAAATTCTTATAAATGTAAATATACTAAGAAACTCTGAACAAGTGGCCAGACTGTTAAGGATAAATATCATCTAAGTTTCAAAATAAGCTGCAAGGAAATGAGATCAGGATGTGTGGATTGAGAGTGAAAAATTAAGGAAAAATGAATCCTCAAGCCCCACTGGTCAGATAAAGTCTGGGTAACAAAGTTTTTTAATAATTTAATTCACTGAATCCATTGTTTTTCTGCCTTTTTTTTTTTTTA
>JAAGNO010030526.1:17691-34346 GCA_033439905.1 Ceryle rudis
TGCCTTTTTTTTTTTTTAATTTTAATTTTATTTTTAATTTTTAATTTTTTGTTTAATTCCATTGCATTGTAGTAATTGCAAAACAATGATCAAGCTATTGCATGTGTCCCAAATTTCATCAGTTCAAATTTAAAGAATTCAGGCCCCACCTCCCCACCATCCCCCCCCCCGGAAATATTGCAATTAGGCAAAACTTTACATCTAGATTTTTACAGAAGTGAAAGGCACCAGCCATTGCTTGAGTCAACAGAAACAGAGGAGGCCATTCAGAGGAAAGTTCCAGAAGCTGCTTATACAGGACATACTGATCAGATATGGGCCAAGGTGAGCAAGGAGGAAGCTGCTTCTGTGGTTCTCTGTTATTTTGTTACATCCATATCTCATATTCATTTCTGTAATGGAAAATGAAAGATCGCTACTTCTCTAAGAAGTTTTGATCCAAGAAAAAAAGGAAGTGAAAATTCTTCCATCAAGAGATAGGAGAATGATTCTCACAGGAATTGCATTTTTTGACTTATTGTGTACATGGGAAAAGCACGATTACCAGAATGCAATTTGGGAGAACAGGTATATTATCTGATGTAAAAATGCTGCATTTTGTAAATAGAAAGGAAGGCAGACAAGTCATCAGACAAGTTTAATTGAGAGACTGACAAACCTGACACGAGAAAGCAGCAAAGCAGAACTTGAAGAAGGCATCATTTCAAAGGCTGAGGAAAGCTACAATGAGCAGAGAAGGTTGAAATGTGAAGTTAAGGCAGAGAGGATACAAAAATTTAGGGGATTTTTTTGTGTTGTTTGTTGCAGTGGGTAGGCTTTTTTTTTACCTGCTAATATTTATACAAATGCAAATTGAACAGTTTAATAAATATTCTAGATGATCCCATATTGCTTTTCCAACCTTGCCACATAACTCCCACTTTTCTAAGGACAAATCTCCAACACCTCTCCGCTTATTCTGCAATATATGTGCTTCATTGCTAAGTTTGTGAAGACTTTTTTTTAAAGTAGGTAACATTCCTGAAAAATCAAAGTATGTGCTGCTTGCATTGATACTGTAAAAAAACGTTTCCCCCATTTGAACTGCAACTACACTGCTAAAACTACTGCCATAGTTATTTCAAGCAAGGCTTGCCTAAACTTGATAAACTTAAGATCATACCGTAAAAATAACTTTACACTAATCAATCTGTTTGAACATGGGACAATTAATTTTTTACTCAATAACAATGGCACAGGGTAGCTGTGTTCCAGTACTTAGGACCACACTCTCTCCACCTATTCTCTCTCTTTGGGGGAGGGGGGCGGGGAATGGAGAATAATAAAAAATTTCTTAAAAGCACACAGTGACCTTAGGAAAAAAGTGTGCTTCCACACTTCTTTTAAACCATCAAGCTATCTTCTTGATATCAAGAATCCTCCCATAGGTTCTGATGATGTCAGAACCAAACCAATCTCAGAAGTTTGTTGTTTGGCCTCTGACTGCCGCCGCAGTTCATATGCAAGAGCTTTCTGCAACATATTATTTTACATACATTATTCTAGTAGTGTTCTCTCACAAATTCTGCCATCTCTCCTACTGCCAAATGACAGTGTCCATCAACGTATTCTTGTTAGGTGCTTTCAACAGATAGCAGCTGTCAGCTATAGCAGAGGTACATCACATGTAAATGGGGCTAGAAATCACACATTGTGATTTAAAACACAGAAATGTTTCTCAGCTCAATAACGTTTCATTATTTCTTATTCAGAGCAGCAAGCCTGTGTCTCTGATAGTATAACACCGTGTCTTGGAACAAAAGACACCTTGAATGAACTATATGAATTCAGCCAGATTCTTTATCACAAGTCTGAGATTCTCTAAGGTTCTCTTCTCTTAGATGCCTTTCTGATTTTTCTTTAGTACTGGATATACTACTCCTATATTTAATTATGCAGATAATCTTTAACAGTCTATGCGAGATAAGAGTCTCTCGCAAAGGGGAAAAAAAAAAAGGAAGATGCTCACAAAAAAAGATATTTCTAGTTTTGGCAGAAACCTCACATAGATACTAGTTACCTGTTGAAAGTAACATACAATTCTTGAGAGTGTGTCTGCACTTCTTCCTCCTTATAAAGTGTGTCTGCACTCCTCCCTCCTTGGATGTACCCTCAAGTTTTCTGTCTCTTCTCATTTTTTCATAGCTGCAACGCAGCCAAGTACCAACTGGCACCTGAAAGAAAATGCAAGAGATCACCACACAAGTAAATTTTCTAGCAAAGAGTTGATTGTGAGGAGAGGACAGGCCTTCACTGTCACCTTCAGTGGAACAGAACAGCCTGAGCAAAACTTAACATTCATTGCAGAAACAGGTATGGCTCCCAGCTTCTTTCACAGAAAGTGTAATATTGCCTCATGACAGTCTTTTCGCCTGATATGCACTATAGGGCAGAAAGATAATACCTCAGAGACAACATGCTGGTTCACATAGCCATGGAACCGTTGGAGGTGTTTGTTGTATTACTTGCATCTCAGCTAGCATTGATAGCTTCCTTCAGTATCCAACATATGCCACAAATTCATCTGAGGGGAGGGTTACATCCCTGCTGAGTTTGTTGGTGACTAAATCTCTATTTCAGCAAAGTGAGGGAAAAAATGTTGTTTATTTTCTCAATAGGTCCAAAACCCTCAAAGCTGGCTAAGACCCAGGCCACATTTGGTATCTCCAGCACGGTGAGCAAAGAGAATTGGAGTGCAGTTCTACAGTCTACCAGTTCCAACTCTGTGAGCATCTCCATTTCCAGCCCACCTAATGCTGTCATTGGACGTTACAAGCTGAGTGTTCAACATACTTCAAGTGGAAGCTCCTCCCCAGCAAACCTTGGCAGTTTTGTTTTGCTCTTTAACCCTTGGTCTTCAGGTATGAAAATGTCAAATTTTCCCTGAAAGAACTAAGTTGCTTGCAGCTTCATTAATTGCATCTTCTCCATTTGATCGATACTTTAATACAGGGGCCAGATGTTCACTGCATAATGTAGCAGTGAGAAAAGAAAAAGGTTTAACAGTTTCTTAGGACCTTCTCATACATAAAACCAGGTCTGTATTATACACTTACTGGAGAGCTCCTTGCCCTAAAAGATTAAATTCTGCTTTTGACAGAGCTTCCCTAGCTCTGCACAAGTTTAGAAGAGTGTGTCTAGTCTCTGTAGAAGCAGAAGAGTCATATCTACTATCTGCCATCCTCTATCACATGTGACAGTGCCATACCTCTGTCTTCACTCAGACACCTCCCACTCTTTTCTCTAATTATAGGAAATCCTGAATTTCATGATCTGTTTATAACTGCAAGAACAGCAAAGGGGGATATCTGCAAGCATTCTTACTGATGGAGAACAAAAGTCCCAAGGTTTTGTTTTATTTTGCCTGCTATAGTTGTATATACCTCTGTTTTGGCTTTTCAGGTGATGATGTGTTCATGTCTAACAAGGCTGAGTGTGAGGAATATGTGCTAGAAGAGTTTGGCATCATTTTTGCAGGCAATAAAAATCATATCAACAGCTTTGGATGGAACTTTGGCCAGGTAAATGCAGCACTGAAACACCAGACAGTGATTTTTGCTCTGGTTTACACATGAACTGGGTGACCAAGGCTTGTTTGCTTTGTTCAGTTCATTGCATACACCTCCAAAAAGCAGAAGGCTGGTATTGAAATCAGAACTTGTGCCAAGCCCTGTTATACTGATTAACATGAGGATTTGTAATTGACTAGTCAGACATATAACCTAGGACTCAGAATTGCAGACAGCAGAAACCTAAGTGTCTGCTGGGTCGTAAAGTACTGCAACAACACTGAGAGGCACAGTCCTGGCCTTAAGTCCACAGAGTCTAGATTTTGAAAAACTCTTTTGAGTTCTAATCTTCATTATCACTCTTTACAACTACCTGAAAGGAGGTCGTAGTGAGGTGGGTGCTGGCCTCTTCTCCCAAGTAAGTAACGACACCACTAGAGGAAATGGCCTGAAGTTGCACCAGGGAGGTTTAGATTGGACATTAGGAAGAACTTCTTCACTGAAAGAGTAGTCAGGTGCTGGAACAGGCTGCCCAGGGAGGCGGTGGAGTCACCATCCCTGGAGGTGTTCAAAAAACATGTAGATGAGGCACTTCAGCACATGCTCTAGTGGCACGGTGAGGGTGGTTTTTTTGTGTTTTGTTTTGTTGTTGACAGTTGAATACGGTGATCTTAGAGGTCTTTTCCAACTGTGACAATCTGAGGCCATATATTTTGTATGTTAATTCCTGGCTTAGCTGCAGCACTTCATTTGGTGATTAAAAAACATTAAACATTTATAGGGCTCTATTTTTTTATATTTTTTTTTTATCCTAAAAAAATGTAATCTGTGTTTCCAAAACATTAACTTATTTCTATAACATAGTTTCAGGAAGATATTCTCAATATTTGCCTTTCCATGATGGATCGAAGCTTAAATTATCGTCAGGATCCTGCCACAGATGTATCTCACCGAAATGACCCCAAATATCTGGGACGTGTTCTCAGTGCAATGGTAAGCTACATGTTCAAAATGTCCAAACTATTAACTGTTTGGGTTTTTTTTTAAAGTAGTTAGGGAAAGTAAGCATGAAGACACTTCTCTGAAAATTTTAGGCCACTGTTTATATGCACCAAGAATGTGGGCCAGAGAAACACCTAGGGGGTTGTCTGACCAGAACCTGCTAGATTTATCTCAGCTGTGGTATTTCTGATATTTATTTCTTTGATACCCAACAGTGAAACTGAAAGTGTAAGACATGGGGTGGTATGTTGAGGGACCAATACCTTGGAGGTCTTTAGCTCAACCTCGCATTTTTAGTGGAACTACAATGGTACTTGATCAGCTTAGCCATGGATTTGTCAAGCTGCCTTGAAAATCTCTGTGAATGAAGGTTTCATGGCCCCTCTGATTGACCAGTTCAGAGCTTCACTATCCTCTTAGTAAGGAATTTTTATCTTATGTCAAATATGATTTTCCCAGGCTACAACTTTCTTCTGTTTCCTCTTGTTACATAACCTGCCATAACAAAAAAAAGTTGGACTCTACCAACTGTGTTCCATTCAAGTAGTTGAATGCTTATTCCCTTCTTAATCAGACTGAACTAGCCCAGTGCTCTCAACTTCTCCCTGTTGACTGTGTGCTTCGGGGCCCCTGACTCTCTTGGTAGCACTCCCTCTCGGGCCCTTCCATGTTGCAACATCTGCTTGAACTGAGGGACCCAAAACTGGAGACGGGATTCCTGGCACAGCCTCACTAGGGATAATTAAAGGGGATCAACAGCTTCCCCCAATCTCCTGCTCACAATTTTCCCAATGTAGCCTAGTGTGGGCTTTCTCTTTATGATGAGAGTGCACTATTGGCTCAGATTCAGTCTTGGCATTTGCTGTAACTCCCAGGTCCCTTTCAGATGGGTTGCCACTCGGTCAGCTGCTTTCCAGACTGTACCAATGCATGGGGTTATTCTACCCAAGTTCTGAATCTATACCTTCTCTTCCCAAATTTCATGAAATTTCTATTGACACATAACCTAAGATTTTCAAGGTCAACATGCCACACTTGTTGTGCCAGTCACTTCCCCTAATTTGATGTAAATTTGCTGAGGGCTCACTACATCATGATCCAGGCACATTCTGAAAGCTTAGCTGCACAACAGACTTAGATGATGCCATTCAATCATACAGAGGTAGAGTTGCCACCTCATGTCAGGAAGGTTCACCAAAAACTGGTGTTTTCCTTCTTGCCTGGTGCTACCGTATGTGGGTGATTAAATGTTCTCCATTTTTTAACAGGACACGTATTTCATTTCCTGGAAAAGATAAACCTTCTTCCTAAAGGCCAGCTTTATGAGGCAGTGCATTATGCCAACTAAAATGTCATTCAAGGCTTTTCTCCTACCCACTCCCCTATCACTACTACATCTGTTGTAAACTCTTAATTTATCTCATAGAAATGTCTGGGTTGGAAGGGACCTCTAGAGGTCATCTAGTCCGACCCCCTATCTCATCATAAATTTAGTGAGTATTTTTACAGGTAAATGCCAATGATGACCAAGGGGTGCTGCTAGGAAACTGGAGTGGAAATTACGAGGGTGGGAAAAGTCCAAGCAGCTGGACTGGAAGTGGTGAAATCCTGCAAAACTGGAAGAAATCAGGATTCAAACCTGTTAGATATGGACAATGTTGGGTTTTTGCAGCAGTATTGACTACAGGTATGTTTTATGTCATGTGCATAACTGACACTGCACAGATTCTATTAAAAGAAGCACTAATAACACTTGCTACATTAAAGTGTTTCAAGACATTAGTATGTTATATGAAACTTCATACTCAGAAATACTGCTTTGTGGCTATGGTTTTCTGTTCACTCTTTAGTGCTTAGATGCCTGGGGATTCCCACTCGTACAATTACAAACTTCAGTTCTGCCCATGATGCAGATGGAAATCTGCGTGTGGATGAGTTCTATGATGCTTCTGGAAATAATTTGAACAGGACGGCTGACAGCATATGGTAAAGCTGTACAATATCTAACAGCAGAACGTATCATTGCCTACAGTCTTCATGTGCAGAGCATAGACTCTAATGACAAATGCCTTGTTCCCTTCTTAAAAATTATCTTAAAAAAACCTACACACACAGAGAATCAATAAAAAAGTACTACAAAATAATACTACAACCTTGATGTTTTCTCTCTTTCTCAGTTAAACAGAGAATTGTGACATGAGATACAACAGTTAACTGAAGCCAGGGCAGAGGCAAAGTTACAGTTAGGATGCCACAGATGACAGAAAACTTGTGATTTTACACTGGAAAGATCAAATAGTGGACCTTGACTTAGTCTGGAACTATTCTTCAAAAATAGTTCATGTTAAGCTGTAAAATGTTTTTTTTTTCAGTGACATCATTTGCAATGAAAATAATTTAATTATTTCCACTATTAAGCATAAAATGCAATTCAAACAAGCCTGCATTCAGCAAAGAAACGGGTGCAGTTCCTCACTTTTTGCTTTGTTTACTCCCCTGCTTGTTCTGGACCCATTCTAAATATAAGTGATAAGTAAAACTGTAGCAATGTGCTGTGAGGAAAACAGCTAAAAATAAGGAAGTGCAGTTGTTCAGAACTTTTGGAGAAAAACAGTTTCAAGACATTTTGTATAATTTTACAAATTTGCTTTCTGCCGTTGAACATTTATGTCTCTTCCACAATGTAATTTTCAGCTCCTATCTACTTAATATAGTCAGGACCAGAATTGAAGCGGTCAATCTCAGATCAGAACCTTTGCAGATTAATACATTTAATACATTTAACTAAAATGGCCGTTTAATGAATGCGAACGGGAATTTAGAAACACATGCTCGTAGCTTACTTTGTTCATTCTTGCACATAGGAATTTCCATGTCTGGAATGAAAGCTGGTTTTCCCGCAGTGACTTGGGCCTTTCGTACAGTGGATGGCAAGTTCTGGACGCAACTCCCCAAGAAGAAAGTGGAGGTATGCATATTTTATTTCAGGAACCATGCTGAAAAAATATAATATCAGTCACTTTCAGGTAGAAGGAAAAAAAAAAAAAAACACCAAACAAACCGTTGTAAAAGTAATTTCTCATCCTGCTCAGAAATAGACTGGCAGAAAAGAATATTTTATCACATTAGAAAAGCCTCAGATCATATGTGGATGCCAAGAAAAAACTAGACTTCTACAGGCAGTCTTTTACATCAATTCCTATATTTCTTTCCAATGGAGGTATCCAAAGCTATCAAAAACCAAGGGATAATATGGAAAATGCATCAAGTGCACCATCAGAGTAAACCCAAGATACATTGATGATTCGCCTATATGAGGGATTCTGTGGATGAAAGGGCTGGAATAGGACAACAGAACTGGGCAATTCAGGATGCATGGATAAATATCTGTCTAGAGATCTGCCTGCTGTCAAAGAGTTTATTAGGTATAAATTATTTTTTCTTGATGCCATAGGAATTTATCAGTGTGGTCCTGCATCACGGAATGCCATCAAAGAAGGAGATGTAGATCTGGACTACGACTGCCCATTTGTATTTGCAGAAGTGAATGCAGACTGTATGTACTGGAATTACGATCCCAAAACTGGAAAGAAAACATTAATATTCTCCAAGTCTACCACAATCGGCCAATTCATCAGCACAAAGGGCGTTGGTAGAGATGATCGTGTAGATGTCACCAATGATTATAAATATGAAGAAGGTAAATAAAAACATTGCTTTCTTCTGGTTAAATAGCTGCTTCATTCCCAAACATATATAAACTTTAGGCTTAGTGAGCAATTTTGGGCCTCTATAAGGTGGGAGCAAAATTTATACTCGGTTTATTCAGTTCTAACAAAAAAGGGAAGAGGAGGTGAAGAATAAAAGATACTGCCTTGCCCTTTCTCATATGGAGCTACTGTGTGGAACCTAAATAAGGCAAGTTTAGATATCTAAGTAAAACATTCATTGTTCCATCTCCCTATTTCTAATGTGTACTGACTGCCTCTGCTTTATAAGAATTAGTCTACAGCCCAGTTATTTGACAGCAGGATGAAATGCCTATTAGAGAAACCTAAGTTAAATCAGCACTTAGGTCCAAGAAAAGCAACTCGTTCAAAGGGTCAAACAGCAAAACTTTGGGTTTGACAGTGCAGAATAAAAATTACAATCATGAGCTGAATTTGCAAGTGCAAAGAATGAACACTGCTATTTGAAATATATATCATAAGGGTGAAAACCAGAGTCCAAATAACTAGCAACTGGCTCTGGCTGGGATGGAGGTGTCTTCACAGCTGCACTGCTAAAAATGTTGATAACACCCCAATGCTTTGGCTATTACTGAACAGTACTTGCAGAGTGTTAAGGGATTCTCTCTTGCTTCGTCCTCCCTCCTTACCACAGTGAGGAGGCTGTGGGTAGGTGAGGGACTGGGAGGGGACCCATCCAGGACAGCTGACCTAAACCAACCAAGGGGATATTCCACACCATATGATTTAGTACTCAGCAATAGAAGCTCAGCAAAAGGTTGAGGAAATGGGGCAGGGGGGCATTTGTACTTATGGCATTTGTATTGTCAAGCAACCACTATGTGTGTTGAGGCCCTGCTTTTCAGGAAAAGGCTGAACATCTGCCTTCCCATCTGGAGTAATGAATGTATTCCTCCTTTTGCTTTGCTCATACACAGTTTTTGATTTGCCTGTTAAATGGTTGTTATCTCAATCCATGAGTCTTCACACTTTCCTTCTGTTTTGTCCCCATCCTGCGGGAATGGGGAGTGAGAGAGAGGCCAGGTGGATATTTGGCTGCTAGCCAGAGTCAACCTACCACATGGTGCCATCAGCCTTCTCTTACATTAGCAAATAAGAATCTACATTTTTTTTTTTATGCTTGTAACATTTAGAAAAGGGATAGAAATGGGAAGAGTGAAAAACTTGAGACTTAAGATTTTGTGTTACAAAAAAAATGCTATTAGAGGGGCAGTGACATTACTGACTGCAGATCCAGAAAATTAGGTGTGGCTGTGGAAAACAGAGGCTCTGTTTATCTGTAAGTACAAACACTATGTTCTGCTGGCTTGTCTCTAGCAATCATGTAAAATAAGAGATGCATGTTAACTGCTGAGGATAATTTTCATGGTTCTCTCTGACAGGATCTACAAAAGAAAGAGATATTTTTAAAAAAGCCCGTAAGAAGCTGGGACTTGAGGATAAATTTGATCCTACAGCACCTACACCACAGGAAATAGATCAAAAGCCTGACGTCTCAGGGAAGTTCAAGGTGGCTGGCCCTTTAGAAGTTGGCAAAGATCTCAACCTAATTCTCATTCTTGAAAACTTGCAGTCTGATGCTAAGACTGTTCATGTAAATATGACTGCTTGGAGCACTGTGTACACTAGAAGACCCGTTCATGAGATCTGGAAAGACTCCATATCCATCCCTCTGTCTCCTAAGGAAGGTATTTTTTCAATTAACTTTTAATCATAACTGTATAATTGTTTTATCAGTAAATGGGCATTAGAAGCTGGTCAACTTGGTCAAAAAAGCTCTAAAAAAAGGCAATCTTAAATTTCCATTCAGGAAAGTCTGGAAAAAAATTACATTGCACTTATAAACATACTAAAAGGCATGTTTCACACCATCATCTCCTTAAATACTATTCGTATTTTGAAAAATGTATCTCAGGAGTGAAATAAAGATCGTGAATAAACATGATGTTTCATTTAACAAAATTTGCATAAAAACTAAGGACAACATAATAGCATAGAAATCAACTAAATGTCAATTTCAAGGAGCCTTACTGAAAGGTAACGGGACATGGCTAAGAGCAGAAACAAGAAACCTGATCCGTTAGCATATTAGAACGTAATTAAAGTGTGAGGAATAGAGATAGCTGAAATAGCCCACTAAGCTCCACAGAAAAGAAAGATTGTACCAAATAACTGTTGGGGAGTAAAGGACCTCATATTTTTTAAATATTTGTTTCAGATGGAGCATGATAACCTTATGGAAGAAATTCTCTACCTAAATATTAGTATTATGGGAAAGATGGAAGTAATTATTGAGAGTTTGGAATAAAAGATATATCAGAACCTCTAAAGTGAGCTGAAGGATCATTGATTCATAACTGATATTATATTGTATTAATCTTAGGCTTCAAGTCACTAGTGAGAAGCAGAAACAATATTTCATTTCTGTACTATGTAATTTGGCCTCTGGAGTGGGGATCTATGAGCTTCCTCTAAAGCATTAGGAATTAGACTCTAGGTGAAGATAGAGTTGATGTACCTAATGGCATTACGATCACGCAGACACCTTGTGGCATCTTCTGCTCACACAGGCTGTGTTAAACCAGTGGTTGAATTTACAGTCAGCAGGGAGGTTTTTCCCCAGATCTGATGGCAAGGACCATTTAAAGAGATTTTTGCCCTTTTCTGGAGGTATGCTCTATTTGCTAGGACTTGTAGTTAAGAAATCTGTTTCTACTGGAGGAATCTAGGAAACTCACATTGCCCCCATTTTCTTGCTTATTTTTATGGGGCTTTGCATTGGTGACTTGTCAACTTTCTTTGTGTTTTTCATCTGCTGTGTACTGCTGGAAAGTACTTTGTGTCTCAGTGTTTGCATGCAGTGCAGCTACTCTATAGTTCTTCTCAACTTGATGTTTATTGTACAGATGGCCAAAAATGTGGAATCGCCTGGATTCAGAGACAGAGGAGATCCCTTCCCATCCAGTATTCCTTGATTTGAATTACAGCATGGAAACTAATATGAAAACACATGATAATAAGAAGCAGATAGGGCTAGTAAAAATAGAAGAAACAGAAAGACATCGTTCAGCTCATCTCAGTGTATCATGAGCAAATAGGACTGATGGGGCCTATTAGAGCATGTCCCATAACAAATGAAGTGGCACTGGTAAACTCCTTAAACACCAGCTGTCTTATCTTTCAGAGCAATTGGGAAGAAAACAAGCCAAGCAATATGGGAGTAGGGAAAGCAGAAGGGATAACATTGAATAAATCACTCTCTAGCAAACTAATAGATTTGCATTAATTGAATTTGTCAGTGGTGGCTGAAGGCCTTCCTGGTCCTGGACACAGCATAAAAAGAAAACACTAGCATTTGATATGAAGCTCTGTAGGCTTATAAAAGTGCATATCAATTCTTTGTGGTTTTTTTTTTTCCTTCCAGAGAAACAATTTCCCATTAAGCTACCATATACTGAATATCAACAGCAGTTAACTACTGACAACACGATCCAGCTAACAGCTTTATGCCATGTAGAAGGTGGGATTCAAGTGCTAGTGCAAAGAGACATCACCCTGGACAATCCTGCCATCAACATACAGGTAAATTGTTGTCCCTTTAAGTGAAGTAGCAGAGAAAGAAGAAAATGAGCTCTTAAAAGCACTTCTTTCTATGAAAGAAATGGTCTGCTCACATTCTGCCATGGTCCATCATACCATCTAATAGCATCTCCTCTTCTGATGACTGAGAAGGCTCGGATAGAAAAGAATACCAAGAACCTGACCTTTCAAGCATTTTCTTTGTGCAGGTACTTGGTGAAGCAGAAGTGAATAAAGAAGTGGATGTGGAAGTGATATTTACCAATCCCATTGATATGGAACTGACAGATTGTGTGTTGCAGGTAGAAGGCAATGACCTTCTCAGAGGAATCCTTCAGATAGAGTAAGTATAAGAAATGCCTCCTTTCTGCTATTCATGATACACGAGCAAGAACGCAGGCATGGATGACTTGGAATCAAACAGTGGGATGAGACAGCATTTTCTTCCTGATGTAGCTTGGGAGGACAGTCAATGTAATTTTGTAATGTCAATTTTGTAATGAAACTTTGCACCAGCTCTTCATCTAAGCTAGGCTTTGACTCCATAGTTTGAGGGGTCAAATAATTGCTGTCATAACTGGACATAACTTGTTTTCCTGCCTATCTAGCAGGACACCACAGTTTCAGCAAAAAATACATGTTTGGGAACAAAATTAAACACATTGTGTAGACACAGGTTGTGATATCAAAAGGTGTTACCTCTGCAAAGTACAGCCCCAAGTATGCTCCATGTGTAGCTATTCCAGACACAATAAATCACGACTAAGAAGAATAGCTTTTGAAGAAATAAACTAAACCATGACCAGCACGTACTTCTTAGATGACTGAATTTACTTTACTTGAACACAGCTGAAATCCACAAGGCAGGCAGGACAAGAATATAAAAAAAATGGTGAATATTATAATGAAAGTTTGGATTGGGTTTTTAATTAAAAAAAAATTAAAAAAAGGTTTTCCAAAAAAACAACTACAGGCACACCAATTTTCAAGCTCTGCTTTCAGAACTCTACAAAATTATTAGGAGATTAATAAACAGAGGCACGAAACTATTAGATGGTGTTGAGATGGTGAATGAGAAGACTGGAATAAAATATGTTCCTCTTACTATATATCTTAGGTTCTGATTGTTGTGCTCTGATGATTTTGTGTCTCGTCTTGCTCTTTTTCCTTCACAACTGAAACAGAAAGGTTACATTTTCAGACTGTTTTCACTTTGTACATATACAGAATTGCACACCAAGTTCAACATATGCTAACAAATGCAGTGATTTCTAAAAAATACTGGGATATGGGAGTGTACTCTTTAACGGAACAGACACAAACATACACAGCAACTTAACATTGCTATTTGCACTTGAGCAACTCAAATGACTTATCGCACAATTTAAGCTCTCCTGAGCAAATTTAGCAACCTCATGTTGTTTATCACATATAACCTTATCCTCAGGGAACACAAGAAAATATGACAGGGTGAGGCTGCTTGGGAAAACCATAAACATTATTTCCAAGAACTATAAAATATACTGTTTTAAAACATTTTAACTTCCATCCAGAATTTCAAGCTGTGTAAATGCTGAGGTTTTCTTGCTGCTATAATCTATTCTAAATTAGGAGTTTGTATTAACATTCATCATAGTCACAAATTATTCTTTTTTAATAATTTAATAATGTGTTTTACACCTTCTGTTCTGCATGAAGCTTCATCTCTCATGACACTAGTGTGCCCCAGTTTGTGTGCTTATCTGGATTACCATATAGTGTATTTGTGAGAGACCTTAATGCATGGGTATGAGTATTTAAATACGTATCAGATACCCAAGTCCTGTATGGTCTTTTCATGGTCACCCTACACTGGAATTCTTACTTAAGGTGGAAGATGGCTAGTGAAGAAACTCAAACATGATGCATAAATTGGTTTTCAGCTTATATTTTCTTTTTGTCTCCTATTTTTAGTATACCACCATTGAAAGCCAGTGAGACATCCAGTACAAAGTTTAAACTCATCCCTTTTGAAAAAGGTTCCAAACACCTACTCATCAATTTCTCCTGTGATAAGTTTGCAGATATCAAAACCTTTAAGATGGTAAATGTGATTGACTAACATGAAGCTACACAATGAATTTTTCCTGTGTGTATGAATTGAACAAAATGGCATAAGAAATCTTGTATAAGAAAAAATTATAAAATGATAAAATTAGCAGAAAATCCTCACTTCCTGCGATAAGGGGTTACCAACAGTATATCATTAAAACTGTACAATGTAATTTTAAATAAACTAAGGAATAGTTGATTGTTCATTTACTGTTGTGAGTGTTCAAGTTATTAAAAAAAGCTGCTATTCACAGACTGTTTAACTTTTGTCTGGTATTCTTCGGAAATAATTTCTTCTGGCTCCAGATGTCTCTGCACAAACATTCATAAACTTGTTTTTATACATTCAAAGCCTTATACAATGCACTTTCAAAGCAGTGTTTCTCAGTGCAACTGCGATACCAGAAAATTGGTACTGATGAGTTGCATAATTTATAACATTGAGCTTTGTCTTTTTGCTGCAAAGTCTGTCCTAACATTTTTCTATTTTTGGTAAACCACAGTGACCAAATGAGACATAGGAAATGTTCAAAAGGAATTTGGGTGGTATCCAATTTGAGAGCCATTTGGCAAACACATTGAGATAATTGCCCAGCTCAACATACATAATATTTTTGCACGCTGATATTTTGCTCTTGCTGAAAGTCTTCCTTGGAAATCAAAGGGAGGGTAATCTTAAGTCTAAGGGTATTTTAACTTAGGAAGAGTCAAGAAGTCTTCACTATAGATTGTGTGTGAGGAAGTCACCCTTTATGGGAGGATAAGTATGGGCCAAAAGCTGGATTCCACAAACAAGTGAACTAAGTGTAGCCCAGCAAGTGACTTGGTTTATGGCTAGCAATTGTACAACAGCAAGTTAATCTCTGACTGAAAATGATCTGTGTACATGAAGTGAATGGGAAGTCAAGCTACTACTCTACTACACTTTGGACTGCTGGGCCATGAAGTTAGTAAAATCTTAAAAAGTGCCTGGAGCCAGCTCTGTGCCCTACTTCTACCACCTAGCACAGGGTACATGTGATTTGCCCTAGGGACTCCTCACTGTTACACGAGCAGTCCAAGCTCAGATTGGCTATAAACTCCTTTTGGCCTTGTAGCCTGCAAAATTGCTTTAGGAGAGCACTTGCAGTCACCTAGTTTTCCACTGCCTGTTACGTGATGCCAGTATGAGACCACAGGGGATACATAGAGTCTGTACATGTAGGCTACAGTGGTACCCTCTCTTTTTCTCCTGATGCTCCTCAAGGCTCACCAGAACCAAGAGCTCTCATCACATAGCCCAAACGGCAGACGGTCAAGCTTAGCCTTGGATTTAGAATGTGGATATATACCTAAAGACTTTTTCTATCTCTTGTGTGTGTTAACCAGACTATGCTGAAGTCAAGTGAATTGCACTAGCAGAAATGAGAGAAGCTTGTAAATTGGACCTCTAGGGGAATTAAGAGGAAGGTAACACCCTTCCCCTGCAACAATTCACATGCTCACGAAGTTAATGTGTCCAATTAAATGTGTGCCTACTTAGATACAGGCTGATAGAAGGGATTCTGCAACATTTTTTGTGGAAGTTATATTGATCTACTCTTTCTAGCAACAATAGAAGTGTGAAGTACAATATGGTTACCCAGAGGATACGATAGTGTAATAATTGAACAACAGACAAAATTATTAAGGAGATGAATGAAATAAGAGTATGTGTTTTCTCTGAAAGTTAGCAAACTGCACTACAATTTTAAGGCTCTGAAACAAGGAAAAAAGAACAAAATATTTTGAACCATTTTGGATGATGGGTGGGTGGAATTGAGCTAGGAAAAACACCTGTCACAATGTTAAGTCATTAGTCACTTAGGAACCATGACCACTGCATTCCAAAGTGATTACAAAAGCAGTTGCTGATGCTTTGCTGTGGTGAAGATGTGGACTGGCAAGTGCCAGCTTGGGATGTAGGCCACTCAGAGAGAGGCTCTGGTGGCTTGGTGAACACCACTGTGGGTGTGTCAAAGAGAGGTAAAGAAGGTGGTGGCAGCCAAAATAGAAAAAGTGTTCTGAGATTTAATTACTTAGGTGAGTATCAAGGAAGAAGAAAGGAAATAGTCATACTCCAGTAGGAGCAATGTGTAACATCTGAAGCAATCACTGTAAGTACTGAACGCCTGAACTTAAGAACTGGTCGATGCGGTTTGTCACTGGAGCTGCGTGTGAAGATCAGGTAACACCAGAGGCTTGTGGCTCTTATGGTTTCCAAGGAATATGAATTAAGGAAAAGAGAAAAAGACCAACTAAAGCAGCTCTGAACAGCAATCAAATCCATTTGAGGTGATTCCCGGAACAAGTTTTGACAGCCTGAACATCCTGAAAACATCCAAGAGAAGGAAGGACCTCTGAATTATAATGTAAGTGGAGATACACCATACCAGATATACTGCTCCTAGGTGTGAAAAGATTTCATGTTCTTCTTTCAGAATAGGGCTAGCATAAATATGATATAAGTAAGGACTGTTTTAGTCTTCATGGTATCCAAGCAAAGAGGTGCAAGAAGCCTTTTTTGTGCATGTGTAAAATCAACCTTAGAAAAGCTGTTAAATCTTAATTTCTGCTTCTTTTTCAGTTGCCGGGGGGGGGGGGGGGGCAGGGGGGGTGTGTTTTGGGGTTTTTCTGGGGGGGGTCTGGTTTGTTGTTGTGGTGTGGG